>ML675690.1:1840392-2088402 GCA_007922155.1 Mesoclemmys tuberculata | reverse complement strand
AAATGCGGCCCGCCACAGCAATTGAGTTTGAGATCCCTGCTTTAGATGAATCCATTACAAAGATTGATTGGATTATATACGAAAGAGGCCAAGAAACTGCAAGTTATCTATCTTTCACCTAAGACGACAACAGTACCAGCCCTTTGACTTTGAGGGATTGAGCCTCAACAAGGAGTTTGGTCAGCCATCTTTAGGAAAACCCATCATAAGGATTTTACCTTGAACCAAAATCTAGCTTGTTAAATTTTAGTTACAAGAAAGCATTTTATCTTTGTGTCTCTTGTAACCATTTCATCATTATACTTAAAACCTTTCTTTTTGTAATGAAATAAACTTGTTTTGTTTTTAATCTAAACCAATCCACTGCGGCGGTTAAACTGAATTGTTTGGTAACTTCAGTTAATGTCACAAACTGTTGAATGCTGACTCTTTCAAGGAGCAACAGACCTTAACATTCCTCTGATTGGTTTAGGACAAGCCTGGACATTTCAGAACACGTTTCTGGGAAAATTTGGGGTTGAGGAGAGTGTGGAGTCACCTTACCAGTTGTTAACCAAGACTAATGTAGACCAGTGGAAGTCTGTGGTATTGTAGGCAGACTCCAGGAACCAAGGCGTTGGACCAGGGCTGCCGAATACACAGAGTGAAGGCATCCCATGCAGAAAGAAATAATAACAAGGCATCGGGAGGCACTCACAGTCACAGGGTAAGGGGTGATACATTTCATCATTGGTCTGGATCGCACCCCAGAATGTGACAACGTGCCGTGGGTCACAGCTGCCTGAGCCCAAAGCAGCTCCTCAATACAATCTGTTGTCCAGTCTGGGGTTTGTATATGCCATCAGATACAATAGATACGATCAAACCAACATGGCTTCTGTAAAGGGAAATCATGCTTCTTCACTCATATTGGACTTCTCTGAGCGACACAAGAAAACAGTGTCTAGAAAATTAGGCATACATGCTCAGTTTTTAACACGGCAGGAGGTCAAGACAGGGATGCAGCAGAGCTACATCTGCATGATTTAATACGTTCATCAGTATCTCAGCAAGCAGATGAGCAGCAAGGTATCAACATTTGTGGATGATGCAAAATTATTTAGGTTGGCAAAGTCCAGAGGGAACTGAAAGGAATTCCAGAGGGCCCGACCAAAGCTAGGTCACTGGGCAACTTGATGTCAGTGAAGGCAAGTGCAAGGAAATGTTCATAGGAAGGAAAAAATCGTGAAATATTCATACGTATTGATGAGTTCTAAATTAATCATATCCACTTAGGAAAATGATCTACGTGTTGTTGTGGACAAATCAATGGAAATCTCTACTTAATGCACAGCAGCAGTCAATAAAGCCAAGAAAAAATGTGTTACGAAAAAGAAAGAATTATATGAAAATTATTATTATGCTGTTATATGAATCAATGTCATGCACTTACAGCATGATCCTACTGTGACTTAGTGCTCGCCACATCTCTGGTGATGTGCTACTACCGCAGCTATAATAGACTGTTTGCTGAAGGTAGAAAGGGCCATGGTTTAAGGCACAATCTTATGCCCCTACTCTATGCAAAGCTCCCATATTGATTGCCTTGAACTGGAAATTGTGTTACATGTCCAACAACTGATTGACCAGTATTGTCCTTTGGGGGCAGGGCTTAAATTCAGCCAAAGCCATCCAAAGGGAAGCTTCAGTAAATATTTTCAAAGCCGCAGGAGCCCTGGCACCTCCTGTGGGGCTGCAGCCACAAGCCCCAGGGCTCCAGGAAATATTCAGTGAGAATTTAAGCCCTGCTTTGGAGTATAAAGGTGCTGCATCCCAACCAAAAGTTATTATGAAATTAATTCTCACAGATTCATGGATTGTAAGGCCAGAAGGGACCATTAGGATCATCTAGCCTGCCATTCCTGCACAACGAAGAACCTCACCCAGTAATTTCTGTGGCTAGCCCATAAACTTTTAGCTTACAGAAAGGCATCCAGGCTTGATTTAAAGCCTTCAAGTGATGAGTTTCCATCACATCCCTAAGTAAGTGGTTAACTGTCCTCATTGGTGGGCAGGTATGTATTAAATCATAGAGCATACAGCTTTATCCAAAATGATGATTTTTAGATCATCAAATAAGCAAAAGCAAAATCAGCTGTAATGTCCTATCTTCAACTTCATTTGCCATGCTGTTGTAACAGTGCTGGTCCCAGGATCCCAAGGCTCGTTCTTAGCTCTTTAAAGCTCAAACGCTTGTGCCTTCCACCAACAGAAGTTATATACTATACCCTATTACGGCTATCCTATATTAGCCGTTTTTTAACAAACCCATGATTTCAACTCCCAGATATTTTGAAATGTTTATGAAACTTTTATTTCCAGTCAGAAAACCCCTTCCTAAATTGGAAGTAATGAGATGCTTTGAATAAAATAGTTCATGCAAATTGGACACAATTATGTTATACTATATAGACAGCCAACACTAAAGTCAAACTGTTGAAATTTAGATTACAAAATTTAAAGAGCATACGTAGCCACATGGAACTTTAAAAAAGCTAATATACATGTAAAATTAAACTCCCAGAGCACGTAACGTTTTCTCTCGTATATATCTTTTCAAAGCATTTGTAATGGTTTCCACAAAATTTGTTAGACTGGGTGAAATCTTGTCGCCTGTGAATTCATTGCCAAAAGCTCAGTTAACTTCAGTGGGGCAAGATTTCATCCTACATTTTAATAGTGGCATTTGTAGTGCCTTAAATCAATTAATATTAGTTGATAAGACTCTATGACTGCTTCTGGAATGAGGTTCATGTACAGCTGCATTGACACAACAGATGCTGAGGTAACCTACACTGAATTCAGTGGGGATCTAGCCACACAGAGTTCATTGTACGATCAGGGCCCCAGCAGACATACGACAGGGCAGGGTTCTTGCTCTTTCTCTGTCTGGGACCCCCAAAACCTACAGCGGTGTTGTTTCTTTCCTTGATTCTAATCCCACAATCCTCTGTGGCCTTGCCTACTCCAGACAAACTCCCTGCATTTTTATTAACACAGACACTGTTATGGCATGATTTTTTTTTAACCTGATACCAATTACCACCACCATCTGGTATTAACCCGAAGGCAGGTGTAGGCTTTACTGATACAGTATCTTCTAATGCCATAGATCTAAGGAGCACTTCTTAGAAGCAGGGCTCAACAATGCATTAGACTGTAAGCTTTTCAGGGCAAAGTCCTTCTTTTAAATCAATGTTAGCACAGTGGCCAGCAACACGAAGTCCCAAACCTGAGCGGCAGCTCTAGGTGCTACCTAAACATAAATAATGATAGCTAATAATAACTGCTTAATTATAAATATTGACACAATTCTGGGATCCTTTCACAAGCAAGTGTCCCATGGAATTTCCACTCATTGTATCCCCTTCAACATCTGTATCAAGTTCAAACTTCTTGCTTTTGCATTCATGTCCCTGCCACACCCACATCACCCTGCCCTGCCATGTCTTCTACTGTGTCCCTTCACACCAGCTCCCTCTAGTACACTAATAACACAAGCCTCAATCATCCTTTAGTTTCTCTCACCCCTTTCATATGGGCACCCTCTCAATTTCTCCACCAAGCAACCATCTTCTTGTTAAAATCCCTATTAAAAACAATTTTTTTGTGCTGTCTAGAAAAGGCAAATACATTTGCCATAAGACCCTCAAAAAAGGAATCCACAAAAACAAATGACATGTTAATGGAACCATCAAGATGTGCACAGACGGTAATCAAGTAGCTATGTGATCTTCATAATATGACTCCTCTTCTGAAAGTCTGTAGGTGATTGCTGTGCTCACCAAAAGTCTCCCTGACTTAATAGAGACAACAAGCTTCCCAAGTAGTATAAATTGCAGGGTCAGTGCCTTACATGGTAAAGCTTTTTGGGAAAGGCCCCTGAGTCAAATTCTGATCTGTTAAAGTCAGTGGGAATTTTGCTATTGACTTCGAGTCAAGATTTCACCCTCACATCTTTATATTTGCTGTCCAAAGAACCTTACACTTTTGGGTTTTCTATGTAGAATAAACAAATAATAAAATGTGTGTGCAACATGGAAAGACTGTAAGATAGATGTGACTGTGTGTGCATGGTCTGTGGGGGTACCAGGCATCTAATAAAAAAAGATGAACAAAAGAAAAAAACTATTAAATATTAGAGTTGGCCAGATTACTTTTGTAAAAAAATATTTTGGATGAAATATAAGAAAAAATATTGATTTCTCCCTTTTTAACCAGTTCCAATCCCTATTAAATAATATTACAGGATTAGCAGTATTTTGGATATCTTTGCATATCTTTCTTTTTATCAAATTATGATGCTACAGGGTCATTTGCTGTGAAGTTTTGTAACCCCTCCGTGCTGCTGAAGAGGTGATTTATCTCTGGCCTGTATATTGAAAAATAAAGTTGACACTGGAAAACTAAATGTTGGGCATTTAAAAAATGGTAACATGCATGTTTAGCATGAGCCTGCACAAAGCATTAAGGCTCTACCGTGAGCTCTACCGTAAAGCCTCATGCAACAGGAAGTTCTACGATAGTAGAAGTTGGGATCCCATCGGAAAATTTTCAACAGAGCTAAAATGGCCACATTTCCAATAAAAAGTGCTAAGCAAATGTCTTAAATATAGTGCATCCAACTTTCACGGTAATAATAGGTTATACTGTTACAATGAAAAATAACATGAATATGTTATTGTGGATATGGGAGGTAGTGTTAGCTAGTGGGTAGAGCACTGGACTGTGATTCAGGAAACCTGGTTTCTATTCTGAGCTCTGACACTGGCCTGCTTTGCAACCTTAGGCAAGTCACTTTCCCTCTCTGTATCTCAGTTTCCCCATCTATAAAAAGGAGATCATGCCTCCTTTGTAAAGCCCTTTGAGATCTACTGATGCAAAGCACTTTATAAAAGTTAGGTATTACTAAGAGTTTTTCTCCCCTTCATAGCTAAGATCTTATCTGAATCTCCCATTGAAATCCAAAGGAGATACGCCATTAATTGCAATGGGAGCAGGATTTGCATCCTAGGCCACGATCCTGCTAGCTGTTCCATGCAACCCCTGTATCTGCCTTGATCCTTCATGGGTCACTCGGGCTTTGAGTAAGCAGAGATTGACCCATTGATTTGCAGGATCAAGGCCATTGTTCACTTATTTTTTCTGGTTAGGTAAGAATTATTTTTCTTTAAGTAACAAGGAAACTGCTTTCAAGACAAGGAAACAGTAATGAGCTAAAGTCTTGGCATATTAGAGAGACAAGGTGGGAGAGGTAATATCTTTTCCTGGACCAACTTCTGTTGGGTGAGAGAGACAAACTTTTGCTATGCAGAACTCGCCTTCAAGTCTGTGAAAAAGTACGCAGAGTGTCACAGCTAAATAAAAGGTGGAACAGGTTACTGAGCATAAGTAGTTAACACATATTCTAAGGGACCATTCGAGGTAAAGTGGCCCATTAACATCCCTGTGGTCATAGGACAAAAATCGGGGTTAGTGGGTTACAGAATGTTGTAATAAGCCATAAATCAAGTCTCTTTATTAAGATCATGATTTTTAGTGCCTAACAGAATTATGAACTTAAGCTCCCAGGCTTGTCTTTTGAAAGTGTTGTGCGGGTTTTCTTTGAGGATAGGGACTGACAGGTCAGATCACTGTCATGTCTACAACAACTCTGCATACATTATTTGACTGTGTTTTATCTGAAGTTTTGGAAAACTTTTTTAAAGATTTGTAAAGACGGCCAGAATTTTTTGTTTCTTTTTAAAAAAAATTACACCGGAAGTAATTCAGGTCTTCTTTACCTTGGTTTACTTGGAAAATATGAAAAATGGAAGATTTAGTAGTTTTATTACATTAGGGAAGTGAATTAACAGATATGCAGCGCTTTACATTATAACTCTTTGAACTTGGGAAAAAAACCTCTCAATCAAAAATGCAGCACTCCGGTTTCTTCATTTAAGAGCTGAGAATTCCCTCAGTTAACAAGGGCTATGTCTACACTTGGAGCGAGGGTCTGATTCCTAGCTTGAATACACATATTCGTGCTGGCTAGTACTCTAAAAACACTTATGTAGCTGGAGAAGCATTGAGAGAGAGTGACAAATAGTGACCAATTCACCAAACCACACGGGTATGTACTCAACACAGCTACTCTGTGCCACTGCTAGCACGTCCTGTGCTACTTTATTATTTTTAGCACACTAACTAGATAACAGCTAACATGAGTATGTCTATGTGAGTTGGGAATTATACCTCTAGTGCCAACTATAGATGTTGCCTTAGTCTCACTAGTACTGAATATATACGGTGCTGGTGAGACCCCACCTGGAATATTGTGTGCAGTTCTGGTGTCCCATGTTTAAGAAGGATGAATTCAAACTGGAACAGGTTCAGAGACGGGCTACTAGGATGATCCGAGGAATGGAAAATCTGCCTTATGAAAGGAGACTCAAAGAGCTTGGCTTGTTTAGCCTGGCCAAAAGAAGGCTCCGGGGGGATATGCTTGCTCTATATAAATATATCAGGGGGATTAACGTTAGGGAGGGAGAGGACTTATTTAAGTTTAGTACTAATATAGGCACGAGGACGAATGGGTACAAATTGGATATTAGGAAATTTAGACTAGAAATTAGACGAAGGTTTCTAACCATTAGGGGAGTGAAGTTCTGGAATAGCCTTCCGAGGGAAGTAGTGGGGGCAAATGACTTATCTGGCTTTAAGACTAAGCTTGATAAGTATATGGAGGGGATGTTATGATGGGATAGTTTAATTTGAGCAATTGATTTTGGATTATCGGCAGATAAGTCTGCTCAATGGTCTGTGGGAATGCTGGATGGGATGGGAACTGAGTTACTGCAGAGAAATCTTTTTTGGGTGCTGGCTGGTGAGTCTTGCCCACATGCTCAGGGTTTAGCTGATCGCCATATTTGGGGTCGGGAAGGAATTTTCCTCCGGGGCGGATTGGCAGGGGCCACGGAGGTTTTTCGCCTTCCTCTGCAGCGTGGGGCATGGGTCGCTTGCTGGTGGATTCCCTGCAGCTTGAGGTCTTCAAATCTCATTTTTGAGGATTTCAATAACTCAGTCATGGGTTCGGGGTTGTTATAAATGTGTATGGGTAGGGTTTTGTGGCCCGCCTTGTGCGGGAGGTCAGACTAGATGATCATATTGGTCCCTTCTGACCTATGAGTCTATGAGTCTATGAGGTGAATTGATCACAGGTTACCATTTACCTACATGGGAAAGAAATTTCTGATAGTGGTGGGCTCTTCAATCTTGCAGGAAAAGGCATACAGAGATCCAAGTGTTGGAAGCTGAAGCCAGACAAATTCAGACTAGAAAAAAGGCACAAATTTTGAACAGGAAAGGTGTCACAGGATGCCTCTTTTTCTATCTAGTGACCCTCACTCCCTAGTCAGTTCAGGTACCTTCACAGCCACAAACACACCCAGGCTGTTTATCTCTCACCAAGGGGAGTATTTATTCCCCTCTTACATTGTAATATCCTGCACTGCACGCTTACAGCAAGGGCAGGCTTTTCTGCACCCCTCACACCTGAGCCCAGGCCCGACCACCCTCAGTCTCCTTCTGGGCCCTTCCTGCGCTGCCTCTTGATTCCTGTTTCCACCCCTTATATTCCCCCGTTACCTTGTTAGCCCCGTGATTGTCACCCAGGGCTCACAATTGCCCAACAGAAAGGGTATAATTGCTCTCAGCAGGGCCTGCTGCCTTTGACAGGTTGCAGCAATGGCAGTGATCAGGGTGCTGTTGATAGCACTTTATCACAAAAGGTAATTAACCTCTGGAATAAGTTCCCTATAGAGGGGGTGAATTTCACATCGCTTGAAGTCTTTAAAGCTAGACTGAATACACTAGACAACAAAGATTTTGCTTTCTGAATACTTTTGGGTGTATCTTATGGATTTTGGGCTCCTGATAAGAAAATCACTGTGAAATTTCCCTATAACATACCAATTTTTTGAAATCACCTATATTTGTTATTTCAATTAATAATTTAAGTCTATTAAAATGTTGCCCACCATGTAAACTGAAAAGTTTTTTATCTTGTGTCCAAGCATGCCTGGGCATGCAGTGACACTGCACCTAGTGCAGGCCACACAACATGCAATGGGAATGCTAAAGCTTAGGCAGGGTGGATGCTGGCAGGACAGGTTTTAGAAAGGCTATAAAAGCATTTTGCACACACCATTCTGTGCATTGTGTTTATATCATGCATTCATGTTTGCATTCATGTTGATGCGCATGCTCTATGCACATAGCATATTGTGTGTACTCACAATAATAAAGCAATTGTATTTTCAGGAGGATTCGTGATAGCAAAATGTCTCCCCAATGTTGCAACAGCTGTGATACGTTCTGTTACATTTGTGGTGAATGTATGCTTAAACCTCAAAGACAGAGCATGACTGCACATATTAAGAAAGCGTATGAGCTCTACTTTGGCTGTAAAACTGGTGATCAGGACAAAGCCTGGGCTCCTCATGTTTGTCACGCAACATGCTCTGTCGATCTTAGAGCTTGGCTCAGAGGTACTCAGAAGTCAATACCGTTCACTATCCCAATGATATGGTGAGAGCAGAAAGATCACATGACAGACTATTACTTCTATCTGACCAATGTGTCTAGGTTCTCTGCTAAAAACAAGATATTCATTGAATACCCCAATCTCCCTTCAGCCATGAGACTTGTGCCACATGATGACAATCTTCCAGTACCGAAGCCACCAGAGACATGGAGCCTAGAGGAGGCAGACGAAGAAACCATGATGCATGAGCCAGGAATGGAAAATGACACTGATCCAGATTTTGAACCATTTACGTCGAGTGAGCCTCATCTGATAGCTCAATCTGAGGTAAATGACCTGGTCAGGGATTTGTGTTTGCCAAAGGCAAAAGCAGAATTACTTCAAGGCTGAATTAGTTCAAGACTGCAAGGATGGGGTCTATTGTCACCAGGCACGAACATTTCTGTCTTTTGCAGCCACCAAGAAGATTTGACACAATTCTTTGGTCAGGTTGATAATCTGTGTTTCTGCACTGACACTGAGGAGCTGTTCACTGCTTTGGGTTGCCAGCAAGACCCACAACAATGGCATCTTTTTATTGATTCATCAGTGTTAAGCCTGAAAGCTGTGTTGTTACATGATGGCAATGTCCACCCTTGAATACCAATTGGCTATGCAGTACACATGAAAGTAACCTACAGAAATATGGAAGTTCTGTTGAAACACATACAGTACAGCAACTACAACTGAAAATCTGTGGTGATCTGAAAGAGTCATGCTGCTAGTAGGAATGCAGTTCGGATACACCAAGTACTGTTGTTTCATTTGCGAATGGGACAGCTGTACTAAAGAGTCTCATTACATTAAAAAGGACCGGCCACTCCGTAAGCAGTTGGTTCCAGGGCAGAAAAGTGTGGTACATAAACCACTTGTAGACCAGACAAAGATATTTTTGCCTCCTCTTCACATAAAACTCGGACTGATGAAAAATTTTGTGAAAGCAATGAACAAGGAAGGTGAAGGATTTTGATATTTGAGAGAGATGTTTCCCAGAATAACTGATGCCAAGATTAAGGAAGGCATTTTTGTTGGTCCACAAATCAAACAGGTCATCAATGACAGGCAGTTCGAAGAACTTCTTGTAAGGCCAGAGAAAATCACATGGAAGGCATTCAAGGATGTTGTTGAAAATGTTCTTGGCAACTACAGAGCACCAAACTATGTGCAGCCAGTTGACAACATGCTTCAGCCATACAAAACCATGAAGTGCAACATGTCACTAAAGATTTATTTTTTGCATTCGCATTTAGACTTCTTCCCTGCAAATCTTGGTGCAGTCAGTGACAAGCATGGTGAAAGGTTTCACCAGGACATTGAGATCATGGAAAAACGGTATCAGAGCAACTGGAATCCATCAATGCTGGCCAATTATTGTTGGACACTTAAACAAGAAGCCACAGACACTGAGTACAAATGAAAATAATCAACAAAACATTTTTAGCTCAATTGAACTATTGCAAAGCCTCAGCACCGTTATGGGATTAAACGAATTACATTCAATAAAAGTCAATTTCTTGTTTCTCCGAATTCCTACGTGATACAAGTAGTCTGAAATTATATTTGTGTTCAGCTTCAAGCAATCTAGCATAATCAAAAAAATTCTGAGGAAGCAACACTTTCAAAAAATTTGTTGTCCAGTGATATCTTTCTAAAATATATGCTCTAGTTCAAACTAGTAATGGGCCTGGTACCAAAACAGGGAAGATAAGACTTGACATTCCTGGTATTTCTATGTGTACTCCGCTGGGGCAGAGGGTTCTTGATTTATTTGCTTGTTATCTCGGTGGTGGAAGGAGGCAGACCGACAATGGGAAGTGGTTAAGTAAAAATATTTTATTGCATTGAACAAAAGCTGGGCATAGCTCCAAAAGCAGTAGCCCTAGCAACCACCCTCTACAGCTGTCCCAAAGCACAGGAAGGAAGCACCTACCAAAAGCAATAGAGTGGGGAGACCCATCAACCACTCTCTAGGTCAGTCACAACCAGGGAACCAACCTGCCTGGGGCATCCGGTAAGGCCTTGACGGATCCACGGAGAGTCTCTCTGAGCGGTTCCCGGGGGTGCTTGTTATACCCGTCTCCCTCTGCCTTAGCAGAATTTTTCTTCTAGCAACACAATACGTAGCTCTCAACCTCGACTAGAGATTGGGTTTTAAACTTGTTTTCCATTAGTCTATTGGTTAATAATTATAGGCTGGAAAATAGAGAGAAGCTGCCCTTTGCCAATATCCTGTGGTTAGATGTTTTGCCGACTTGTGGCTAGTCGCCCACTGCTTATCTCAGACAACTTCCACCCAGCCAACGTATTTTAATACCAGACAAAGGTTACCAGACAAAGGTCAGTCTCACTTCTTAATGCAGGGGGCTGCCCAAGCAGTTACGGGCCTAGTCTTGCTCACAGCCTAAACTGGATGTTTAGGGCCTAACCTTGCCAACTGTACTTGTTCCGCGTGAGAAATTCTTCCAAGCCCTACACTATGGTAAAAACAAATTGAGAAAAACACAACACACACTTTTAAAACACTGTGTCAGGCCTTCTGTAATATCATGAGGATGCAAAAGGGATGCAAACCTACTTTAATTATTTCTTTCCAGGTAACTTTTAAGTAGGGAGAAAATTGCTAGAAGTGGATGGTGCTGAGAATATGTTATATAAGAATTTGGTATGTCTCTAATTAGCACTGTTCTGTGCAGTGTGTGTCATTACCTTCTTTCCTGCATGCTTAATCTAACAACATAATTCCCTATTCAAATGTAGTGACTCTCAGTTCTTTTATCTTTTCCCCTGATCATTTTCTTTTTACCTCTGACAAGCGTCCAATTCAGCTCCTTTCAGAAGCTTGTCATTAGGCAATGTGAGATGATTACATGAAGGCTCATGCTCCTCTCACTCACAGAAGGGTAGATCAGCAGTAATGACACTAAAGTCAATGGGCAATTATATGGGTGAAAGTGAGAGGACAATCAGGCCCATGATGTTTAGAACTAAGTTGGATGTTCTCTGAGAATTGTCCAAGTGTCACAGTCAACAACTTGATTAATGAACATAACTGTGACTTCTTCAAGACCAATCATTTATAGTTAGCATCAGCACTACTGTTGCATCACTCCTGCCGCATTTGTGGATTCATGTGTAAAAAGCAGACATCTCATAAGCTAGACAGGATATTGAGTCAAGTCAGATCCCATTTATAAATCGAGGGATGCTCTTACAAGACTACCCAGAAGTGCTCTCCAGTCCATGCCGTAAATCCACTCGCGCAAGAAGTTCCAGTTGATGCAGCACAGTGGAGAGTAAGTGAAATTTAATAAGTCAGCTGCCGCCAGCAGTGTAGGCCAGGCCTGAGTTCGGAGCCTAAGGGCATGCCTACACTGCCCTGCAGTTCAGACTAAGGGGATGTGAATAGTAGCATGCACTGAAATGCTGCCCTGTAACTCCCAGTGTGGATGCTGCAGGTGCACTTAAAAGTCCTGCATTTGCACTTATGTAGTCCTCGTTGCAGATGGGCTGACTCATGACATATTGTAGCGTGAGTGGAGGAACAGGCCCTAAGTATTTAGTATGTTTTCAGTGCACAGGATCTTACCACGCTGTTACTATTGCCACCCTATGGCATCCCACAGCTGTGTGCTCTATGCTTGTATTAGAATGTGAGAATTCTCACAAGGCAGGATGTTTTAACTTGAGCTAACAGTTGGGTTTTGTTCCTAAAACAAAAGGGTGGCTCCCTGGGGAGGAAGAGCCTTAAAATGATGCCTGCCTTTGATGTCATAAGCCCCATTCTCTATCAGTTACCATAGGAACCTAGATATATAGGAATTGCCATACTGGATCAGACCAATCTATCTAGCCCAGTATCCTGTCTGTGACAGCGGCCAGTACAAACTGCTTCAGAGGAAGGTTCAAGAAACCCTGTAGTTGGCAGTTACAGCATACCCTACCCCAGGGAAAGCCTAAATAGTTCAAGGCTGAGAGAGTGCAAAGGAGACGGAACTTTCTCAGGGGTCAGCCCAACACTGTGGAATGAAATCTCCTAGGACGTAAGGGCTAACACAGAACTCCTCAGCTTGTACACCAAGTGCAAGGCACATTTCTTTGCCTTTTCTAACAAACACAGAGTAGCATGTCTGTGTTTATATATTATTTACCAAAATTCTAAAACACAACACTCCGCACACTGCTCCCCCTGGAGAGAGGATGAGAGAACGAACATATGACAGGTGTTAGTCATGTTGCTTAATGCATTACTGAGAGGTGCTCAGATACCACACTGGTCAGCATGGTGTAAGCACCCGAACGGAACTGAATAGAATCAAGCCCTGGAGCATGAAGATTTATACCCCTTTTATTTTTTTTAGTATTTACTATAACACTTCTGGATATCCATATTGATATTTGGTTCCTGTCTGAATCCTGCTAAGCTCTAGATCTCAATGATATCACGTAGCAGCAAGTTCCACAGGTTAATTGTATCCTGTGTGAAAAAAAGGACCAAGTTCGGTACCTCCCTTTCAGGTCACAGTCCCATTAGGGATGAGAGTACCATGTGCAACCGTGGTTACCACCAACGAATTTACCAATTGTTCTACTGCAGGGGGAGATGACAAATTGTATAAGCATTGCCAAAGTCTAAAGCACAGTAACATCAAATACCCAACATGTCTGAAGTCAGTGCAACAAGTATTTGTCCACTGCAGGGTTTTCCAGTGCTGTTTAAGGTTTTTGACCCCTGCATGTATGTTATATTATTGTCCAATGCAAAGCAACAATACAAAACTTAATGCACCTACCGACAGCTGCTAACACGAAACTGATTTTTCATGTCCATTCCAAGATCAGTGCCTACAGCTAGTTTCAAAAGCTGTTGATGCTGCCATTGGTCACCAATGGACACTAAACATTAATTTTGGCTGCTTCCTTCAGGAACGCTGCTTCGTAGTTGTAACTCCAACCTTGCTGGGCTCTGGAGTCTCAGAGTGCCTGTTACAACCTACATTCTCGCCCTACTACCCTGCTCCCCAGTTTGGAGATGCTCACAGCATGGTTGCTTTTTTTTTAATCTCATACCATCCAATCCTTCTCTTTTTGCCACAGGTCTGCGCCTCTTATCGGTCCTTCCCACCCCACCGGTCCCTAACCTGAGTGCCTCGTTCCTACTCCTTGGGCCCCGGTCCAAGCTGATGAAGGAGCAGAACAAGCTGTGAGGTGGGTAGGGCTATGCCAGGGACCACACAGGTACTACTCTGTGTTTGTATAGTGCCTAGCACAGTGACATTCTTGGTTGGACGCTATGCACTACAGTAATAAACAACAATGAATCTTATTAAAACCTGGAGCAGACAGACAGCCCTCCTTCCTCTCGTCTCTTTTTTCGCTGCCACAGACAGCAGGCACATACAGCATCTGTGACTTGACAAGCTCAGCATTCATAAACTCATTACATAAGTTCTTCCTTTCAAAAGTTGTTGGTATCAGTAGTAAAGTGAGAACCTGATACTATGAAGTACCAAGAACCTACTGAGAATGCTAGGTGTCTTTAGTTCCCATTCTCTTTCTTTGGTGTTTACATCCATCAAATATCTCTATACTGGTCTAATCTTCACTTCGCACCACTGGCCATTACTTAGCCAAGTTATTCATAATTTTTTCCTCTATTCTACTCTGCCCTGTTTCCAGGCTGTCCCTCTATAAGCTCTGCAAACTGCCTGGATCCCACGGTGCCTTCATATTCAGATGATTTTATGGGCCAGACCCTCATCTCCTGCAAAAAAGTGTTGTTCAACTGAAGTCAATGGAGAAATGCTGATTTACAGGATCTGGCTTTACATGGTCTCATCTTCCCTTAACTGTTCATGCAGTGGAAATCGGCACAGAACAAGAAAAAGGTGAAAGGGGAATGAGAATACGTCAGATAACATGAAGCTGAGTAGGTTCCCCATATCGCTGACCACACGTGTATCCTTCTACCAGAACTCCCAGAGAAATTAGGATGCATCAACAGTCACCAACCAGTTTGTAAATGAACTGCAGCCAAAGACTCATTTAGGTAACAAGCAAACAATTTTGTACTGATTAATGACATTATAAGCGACAGCCAATTACTTATAAAAACATCTGTAAAAATTTTTTTTTTAATTAGCTGCCAAAGTCTGACTGATTCCATGTGTCTTGTCAAGCAATGGTGCATTTTCAGCTAATCATATTGTTGTATTATAATGCAGGAACATTACTATTTAAAACAACAATACAGCTCAATAATAATATAAACAGCATGAGATTCTGATTAAAAGAATTTAGGGTATGATTTTCAGAGAGGTTGAATACATGCAGTTCTCACTGAATTCAACAAAGAAATTCAGATGCTCAGCACCTCTGCAGACCTAGTCATTATTTACAGTAAAAGTATACTGTACCTCCAGGAATACCCGTCATAAATCTTACTATTTTTACACATAATTATACAGTCAGAGATCTTGCTTGCACAAAATAAAACCACTTATGTCTTTGTTTATCCCTCAGCGCATAATTCCTTATAGAATACCAACATCACTGAATCAGTCTGCAGGTGTTATCACTACCATCAAAGCCAAGCAAATTACTTGCGAGTAAAGAACATTCCTATGAAGCCAAAAGGGGACGGGCAAGACAAAGAAGAGAACTACGGGCCAAACTTTCAAGAGTGCAACCGAGCAACAAACCAAAACCAAAAAATGATTACAGCCCAAGCAGCGTCTATACTACAATAGGGGTGCACAGCCAGTCTCCATAAAGGCCAGTAGGAATGTTGCTATTGCCCATCTACTTTACATGGAAGGCATCCAGATATTATGATGAGGGTCAGCATTAAAACTCCACAAAACAGGTAGATTTTGGCAATGGAATGCTGGCTCTCAGAAAATCCATGGCATTGGCTTTCCGTCAACTTCAGTGGAGCCATGATGTCACCCTTGGTATTTTAAGTTTTGGGTGCCCAAGGAGCATGCCCTGAAGTGGCCTGGTTTTCAGCAAGTGAAGAACATCTAACACTTTAATTATTACATGTTCTAGAAAAATAAGGTGCACAGTTGGTGCACAGCAACCTGGTGTAAATCTACCTTGCACTAGCCTGCAGCAAATTAACTCTCCATGCAGACTCTGCTGCTGCACATGAGAAGTCCCATAGTGTACTTTAATCCCATTTTGAAATTAAGACTTAAATCTTAATTTACAGTACACCAAGAGTTACATTCTCACAGTAAACAGCTTCCCATTCGTTTCAGGATTCAGCTCAAAAATGGCCCTGCTTCTTTTCAAAATCACTCTCTGACTTGCTCCAGCTGTTCTCACATACCTCTCCTCCCCACCCTGCTCTTTCTGTTCCTTTAACACTCGCCTTCTCGCCGTTCCTCTATGCAACCCGACCATCGCTGGGGAAAGAACCCTCACTTCTGCAGCTCCTGCCATCTGGAACAGCATTACCATGTTTTTCCATCCACTGACTCATATCAACCCTCTGCTGACAGTGT
The DNA here is from genome assembly GCA_007922155.1 of Mesoclemmys tuberculata. Lineage (NCBI taxonomy): Eukaryota > Metazoa > Chordata > Testudines > Chelidae > Mesoclemmys > Mesoclemmys tuberculata. The sequence continues at coordinate 2,072,295 of ML675690.1, read as the reverse complement.
CTTCCTTTCTTTTTGATGTGACTCAATTTCTCCTTTTGCTCTTTGATTTAATTAAGTCAGCAAAAAAAGTACTATTTATATTTAACTCTGCTTTTCTTTAGCTTTGTGTGGCTTCCGTTATTATTCACGACACTCAGTAAAATGACACACTATTGCACCGAATGAGATTTTTGTTTAGAGCAATGTTAAAGGGAGATACAGCACATTAAAACCTTTGAATGGATTTACAGGCTGAAAGACAGAAACTTTCTAAGGGGGATAATCTCCTAACTCCCCCACATCACTTACAGTACTGCTTTTATAATAGAGAAGCAGAACATAAGGGGATGCTGTCCTGTTTGCCCGTAGCATGCACGGCTGTTCCTTTGGTTGGCCTGCCCACACATCCCTAACAAGGGCAGTAAAACTGTTTTTAGCACTCACATGATTCCATAGTATAGCTTGTTAAAATCCAAATGAATCTGTCAGCACATATGATGGAATCCCACAAGACAAGAGCAGGGATTAGTGTGACAAAACATCTGCCTATGTCGACACACAATGTCAAGTGAAATGAAGCTCCACCAGACACTGATCCGTGCAGCTTATCGTCTGCACTCTGCCACTGACTCCTCTGTGACAGCTGGGTGCACTAGCAAGATGTGTCTGTTTCTTCTTGACACAGCTGTTAAGAGCACAGGACTTATTCTATGAGAGGCTCCCTGACAGCTGTGCCTTAGGAGTTTACGCTGAAAGCATTTATAGTGCTATAAATGCTTCTCTCCCTCACTAAGAATTCATAAAGATTGTTTTTCCCGAGGAGGCAATTTACTTACTTGGGATAATTCCTCTGATGAAAGTTGGGTAGAATCTCTGTATCCTGACTTGAATGGAGAAGCAGTGAATCTCGAAATCTTTCTGTCAAAGGTGGAAAAAGAAATTAACTCAGGTTGTGACTGTACATTATAAAAGTTCAACCCAGGAGTAAGCAAACAGTATTCTACCAATATTCTCTTCTATGGTGTTGTTTTAACTGAGGTACAAAAAATAGATCATTAATAATCAAAACACTTCTACTAATACACTGCAAACTGCTGCAAACTGCTGCAAACATTGCATAACAACAATAATAGCACACATATGCCACAACTAATGCTACCAGTCTCTATTCTAGTTTTAGGCATTATGGTGAGAATATTCTAATTTGGAAAGGATCCTGCCATGTCCGTTCAGTAAAATTTTCATTATGAAGAGGTCAATTTTAAAGGTTAAGTGTCTAAATTGATTTGATTAGATCTGTCAACAGCCTTTGGTATATCAGCCCAAGATGTACTGAACACATTTCTGACAAGCTTGCAGGATCTGACAAGGTAGATAGGGGTAGTGGCTTCATTCCTGACAGACTAAAGGATCTCAAAGAGTCACTTCTCATCCATCCATGTGTCCTTACGTGTGGTTTTCTCAAAGGTTCCGTTCGGTAATTCCACCAGCTGAATAGGAGTACTATGCCATCCACACACTACACTATACCACACCTCGCTGGCTCTTTTGTCTCAGATCCTGAGGGCAAGTTTCCTTACTTTCCCCATGCCTCGTTGAGACAGGGATCTGGATAGACACGCAATCCTTAAAAGATGGAGAGGAGTCTGACTGGGAGGGGAAGTCAATGAGGCAGGAATTGGTAGGGGCTATTTCTGCTCATTCCCTTCTCAAAGAAGCTGGAAGTTTTCAATTATTTTTTAACTTGTCTTTTCTTGGGAAGTGCAGTGACTTGATAATGTGGACTGTACCACATTTCTCCAGGACCTTGCTGCCTCTAGGTTGGTACACAACACTGTGCATTATGGAAGTGGCCTAACACCTGCTGAAGTCAATGGGAGTTTTACTATTAACTGTAATAGGAGCAGAATCGGATTCTATTTAAAGCTATACTTCAAAGCCATGTGGAAGCTTCAGCCAGTACAGAATGCAGCACGCCATCTAATCAGTGAAATTAAGGGTGAGCACGTTAGACCTATGGGCAAACTGCATGGGCTTCCCATTTCTTTCCCAATGCAATTCAAGTTATTGGTACTAATCAGTAGATGTCTATATAATCAGGGACCTATCTACCTTATAGATAACAATGGTTGAAGACATTTATCAACAGTCCTTAGATGTGGATGATAGAGAGCTGGAAGGAGGAAATTTTCTATGGGATCCACTCCCCCAGCCACCTTGTAGAACTTGAGTTTGTTGGCATTGAGAGCATAGTGTATGACATCTATTTGGTTAAGCATTTGCTTAATGCTACATCTTCTAGGTAGTTTAAATTAGTGCCTGATGTATGTTTCTGAAAACACACAGCCAGGTACCCCAGTGACAGACGTTGCCTAGAAAGAATCCTACAGTAAATCAGTATTTTCCTGATCCATGATATACATACATCTATCACCATAAAATAGAATACCACCCTGTGTTTAAGTGGCTAACAGCTGCCTTTATGGAAAATGGAGTTACACTCAAATGCTGCAGTTTTCTAATGTACATTAAGAGAGAGAGAGACATGTGAAGTGCTGGTGGTTGAACGTCCCCAAATTGGGGCATGAATTTGACTAAAAACCAAACTTTTTTGTCCTCCACCCTTTTTATTGCCAAACTCCTCTCAATTGACTCATCTGTAGACCTTCTACACACACGAGTCTCAGCAAATGCCTGCTCACTGGGGAGCTAGTACATATTTTAGCTAACTGAAAGTTTCAAACTTGCACTCATTGACCTAAGCATTTCCGACTTTTCCCTGTGAGATTTTAGGTTCCTGCACTCATGAATTACACTCTTCAATATCAAGAAACATTTAGTAACCACTAACAGATGTGCTATGGGCAATATGTTTCATTTTGGGTTAGAATTATGCCTTCAAGAGTCAGTGCAGAGCCCAGTGCCTTCCAAACATCCCAGTTCACCTCTCTTACTCCAGGGGTGGTATGTATTCCTAGTGAGGAAAGAGGGGATATTCACTATGTCTCATTAGGAAGAACTAGACCGGACTGCAAATTTTCCATGAAAATTGTTTTTTTAATGGAAAACCCAACTTTCCATCAATGATTCTGTATGTGTGTGAAAGAGAAAACTGTCTACTTTCTGCAGAAAATTTCTTTTCTAGACACAAAGCTGAATGTCCAAAAACAGAAGTGTTATTGAACAAAGACCAAAGCATTTCCACTTTGAAAAGCAGCCACATTGCCTCACAGGAGCTGTAGTCCTCACCTCCCTGTTCTCCTTTCTGAGCCAGGCTTCCTGGCCAGAATACATCTCCCAGGTTACATTGCAGCCATGTGACTATCACGACACCTTGCCTCCCCTCACCAAGACGGGAGACTGTGGAGCACCATGGGAGATGTAGTAATCAGGAAGGCTGGCCAACAGAAGATAATAGGAGCATGAGACATCTCAAGTGCAACTCCTATGAATCACCATAGTGGCATACTCAGGCCAGAGTACCAAGAAGACTTAGTCATCGAGAAGTCTAAAAGGGCTGGGAAGAGACCATAACCAATCAGGAGCCAGCAGGCAAGTTAAGAAGGGTTGCCTGCTTCATCATAGGGGAATGGTGGGTGAAGCTGGGAATAGAGAGTAGCACTGCAGTCCTAACCTAGAACCCAGTTACTTTGTATGTTTGTGTACTAGTTTAAAAGTGCAAACAGCCAAATTCTATGTTTATTGATTAACCATTTAAAGACTGACACTGCAGGATACTTCCTGCTCCACACAGGCTGCAACAGACTACAACAGTGACCGGCCTTTGAACAGAAAACACAAGGTGCCCTACAGTATGTTCAGGGGAGCGGGAGCTCTTTCCACCCCATGGATATTGGTCACAATGTGGGCTTTTAACTTATCACCCAAGTATCGATCAATGCAAGCTGTATGTACAAGTTAGGAATATTTTCTAGTTTAGTTTACACAGGGTTTTGAAAGTACAGTGTATAAGGGAACGCAATTGCTTCTGCGCACTTTGAAAAGGGCTTCGTGGACAGGTAGGATATCTGTCAGCAAGGAGACAGACATGTCATACCACCAGTGTTTGTCTGAAGCAGTCCACAGTCTAGGTGACACAACCCAGACCAAACAACAGGCTACATCTCTGCTCTCATCTTCCCCTATTCTTTCTCTTTTTTTCCTGTGCCCCTGGCCTCTCTCCTTGACCCAGGCCACCTGGCCGTATTGCAGTACTTGACAAGCTGATCTTGAGAACAGTTTCAAGTAACATGACTTCACTGGCCAACATTGGGATGGATGGGGCCAAATCACACCGGCTGGAAGCAACCTACACAGCTCTCTCCCTGAAGTCTGTTTTCCAGATCAGTTGGATAAACCATTTCAGACTATGGCCAGTTTTCCCATGTGGATGGGTCTTTGTGTTCTCATCTTATAGACTTTGCTCCCCATTCTGTGCCAATGCCTGGGCTAGGAATACTTCTTAGACAATCATGCATGCATGAATCCTACAATCTCTTCAAGCATGTGTAACCTCCATCTCCTGAAAATTATTCATTGGGGAAAAAATACCATTAATGCCTTTCTCTTTCCCTCCCTTCCCCACGGCCTGCTCTGATACACATATCTAAATTAGATTAAGTTCTCTGGAGCAAGGAGTTGTGACTTTACTTTATTATGTTTATTTAGATTTAAACAACAAGAAATATATCCTATCCAAGGCTCTAGGTACCCTAACTCGCCATTAACACCACCAATCAAATCTCAACAGCATTAAGATAATCAATTCAACAGGATCTCACCAAGGCAGACACTTAGCAAAACTCCTTTCCATCCCCACTGAGCATCTGCAGTTCCCACTGACATGCAGTTTGAGTACACAGCAGCTCTAAAAACACAGGCCCTACTCTGCTTTGACCTCATGTCTCCAAAAAATCATGAGTCCTCACTTACACTCATGCAATTTCATTTACTTCCATGGAATTGTTGTGTATAATGGAGAAGAGAACATGGCCTGATATATTTTAATGTTTTATTCTGTCCTCTGAAATTCTCTCTCTCTCACACACACACACACACACGCCTTCCCCCTCCGCCGAGTCAAAAAGTTAAGGCTAAACAGACGTATAAATCCTCACAAACAACTTTATAAAATTTGTCTTCTAACAGTTATCCCTTTACACAGGCAGACTGGTGCATTTCAAATGGTATTTTCCTTCTTAATTATACCACCATCCATGACATTCTCAAATAGCATTGTGTGATACAATCATCTGTAAGAATACTAAGTGGCAATGACTTGAAAATATGGCATAATAAAAGACGTGGCCTCATAAGGTTCCAAACTATTTACCAAGTCATGTTTCCTTCCTCCAAAATGCACCATTAGTGATGCAAAGTGGCTTGAATGGAAATCATATCATTATGATATTTTGCATCTCTCTAACATTTATCAGCCAGAGATCACAAAGTGCATAACAATTAAATTGCACAAAAATTTCTGGGAGGTAGATGTGCATTATCATCCTCATTTTATAGACAGGCATCATGTGACAAAGAGAGGTTAAGGCCCAATTTTTCAGAGGTGCTGAGCACATGCAGCTCCCATTAAATCAACATTTCATAAGATCATGTAAGTGATTGCCCAAGGTGACAGTGCATCTGTGACAGAGCTGGAATAAAAATCCAGGTTTCTTGACTCCCATTCCTGTGCCCTGCTGTTTATGAATTACATCACAGGAATTAATAACAATAAATTATCTATACCAGTGAATGCAGAGGATCCTATTTCTGCTGCTAAAAAGCATATTGACAATAGATCAATTAAGTCAGAATAGTGCACAACTACAGTTTGAGGTGGTGCTCCCCTCAATATCCAGGTCTCCTCTCTTTTTCTGAGAGAGTTTCAGATGTTCCTGAACTCTTAATGGAAACATTGTGTGCACTGGACTTGATTAACAAGAGTACTGTACAACTGAAGTTAATTGCTTTTTATGGAATAGGAGGCTGCTTAAGCATATCCGTACAATTACCAAGCTTTTTTTTTTTAAATCAACATTAAGAATTAACAGAAATGTAATTAGAAAGCAACTGTAAAATGAGGGAAGTGCAAGACCAAAAATGCTTCCCTATGTCAGATATGCAGAATAGAACACTGTGGTCCAGATGCTTAGCTCACTCCAGAGTGCACTCATATCTTGGAATATTTGTAATTATGCTTCTGTAATTATCTGTAGCACTTCTGCTTTCATCTGAGACACAGGTCTCAATTCTGCTCTAAGCCACAAGAGTGTTTGCAGCCCTCATCGACTTCAAACTTAAAACATGGCTCCGTTTTGTGTAAATCCACCCATTTTGTGCATCCCACTTCTTGTTATGAGTAGCTCCTTCAGATGCTGTGTACGCTGTATCTTGCAATAAAAGATTTTTTTTTTTGCAGTCAGCTTTCCTAACACTGTCAAGTGCTTTAAAATGAAGTCCAGATCCTTCACTTGAGTCTTGTCTCCAAGCCTCGTAAATTTAAAAGCACTGCCATAAGCACTTCCTCAGTGCCCTATTAAAAAATAAAGTAGGAAGGCTGATGATGTTTTTACCCATTACGGGCTATAAAATGGCAACTCTGCTGAGCTACAAGAGGTCACAAGGGTGCAGTGTCAAATGTTTTGTTTTACCTTGTGACATTAATATCTGGAAGTTTCTGAAGTTAAGGAAGTGCTGAACATTCATCTCCTCTTGAAGAAAATCGATATTACAAAAATTCTAGGTAAGATTGAGTCTCTTTTCCCCACATCTCAGTGAGATAGAACATTCATAAGTGGTTAGAACACAAACCACAAAATCCCCTGAAGCAAATTCCTTTTGCTATTACTAACATAGGAAACCATTTTTATCAGCCCTAACTGCTATAATTTGCACACAATTAATCCATCCTGTATTTAGTTCACATATTTAAGAATGCTGACCTCCACCACTCCCTTTTCCAGTAACTCACCCCATACTACAGAATGATTTGGGTATACTATTATTTGCAGATCTGGTCCGAAAAAATATTCTCCCACGGAAGTTTTAAAGTGTTTGGTTAAAACTTTAAACCCACAAGCTTTTGTTCAAAATCTTTTGATTTTGGGCCAAAGTATTTTGATGACAAAACAAACATTTTCCCTGAAAAGCAAACGCTTTTCATGAAAAAAAAACTGTTTAGTCAAAAACCTAATTTTTCATTGAAAAACAGTTTTGATGGAATATTTTCTACTAGCCCTAATTATTTTTATTACAGTATCATATATACGCTCCAAATTGACGTGTCCCTCATTGTGCTATGCACTGTACAAACACGTACTAAAAAAGAGCCCCTACCCCAAAGACTTTACAATCTAAATGGACAAGACAAAGGATGGCAAAGAGGAAGTGTTATTAGTCTAATTGTATAGAAGGGCCACCAAAAGATAAAGTGACTTGACCATGGTGACATAAAAAGCCCATGGCAGAGCTGGGAATTGTTCCCAGATCTTCTGAGTCTCAGTCCTGTGCCTCAACCGCAAGATTGTCCTTCCTCTCACACATTCTGCACGTTATATTTATTTCCCTTGTGAAGGTAGAGCTAACGCCACAACACAAGTTCATAAAAAGCGATACAGGCATAATAGTGCTTAGAATGAACATAGAAATTTTTTTTTAAAAAGTTATACTTTAATTTTAAAAAACCCTGACCTTTTTATTTAAATGTTTTAAGCCTTGACGACAATGCTTGTTCTGAAAAGCTTGAGCACTCACAACAAAGGGCTCCCATTGTGCCTGTTCAGGGTTGGGTGTAGGATGATTTGGAGGAATTCTCCTTGTGCTCTCTCCAGTCCTTGTAAACCTACGTGGGGGCCAGGGACAGTCTAATATTGGAATCAGGTTCCTGGTTTATTTATGCATTTCATTATAAAATAAACATGGAAGACAAACACACTGAGATCAGCACGTGGCCATTGCTTCAATGAATATGCTTATAAAAATCAAACACTGGGATGGATAATTCATCTTCATTTGCCCATTGGAGACTACATCAAATCTTATGGATTTCCTTGCATATCAAAGAGAAAGAAACGTTATAAGAAAAAAAGGCCAAAACCATTATTAACCAGATCCATCAAGATGCTCGCAAGTGTAACATATTTTTATACATATTTGTCCAAGCGAGCAGCAGCTGCCCCCACTTTGCATCTAGCATATTCAAGAAACAGCAACAGAATACTGGAATTAATTCCATTCCCGGCTGAAACTTTGCATCCGTCAGCAGCAGATCTTGTGTGAAATACCAGCTGGCCTGTCCATTCACATTTCCTCTTATTTTAGACCTTAAGTACTGGATCATTTCACAAATTGTTTCCAAATACACATTCATTATGGCACTCAAGAGAAATACACAACTAATTACTATATAATGGCTTGAGACATTTAAAATTGGAGGGGACAAAGCACTAGAACTGAAGGGAATAATCTTGCACTTGCAGGGTTGGACTCATGGCCTTTACCATCTGTAAACTTTTTATCCAAAGGAGGTTTAGACTGTTAAAAGGCCATTACAAGCATCGTCCCATTCATCCACTGTTCCTTACATCCCCAGACCTACAATTAGCTGTCTCCTGAGCAAAGTGTGTTCACATTCTATTCAATAAAACACAAAAGTAGCACCAAAGGGTTCAGAAACCTAGGTGGTGGTGAGGGAAGAGAGAGATGGATATACATAAATATTGCAAAATGTTTTTAATTGTTGCCATCCCTTTACTGCAAAGTGTTTTTAAATGCCGCCATCCTTTTGTAATTTTTTAGATGACGTAGCATTCCACACATGAAACAAATGCAGTGGCCTCAGTTTTGTGAAGTGGAAAATAGGTCATTTTAACTCAGAGTTTCCTTGTTCTGTTTGTTGCTCATGGTGACTACATTTGTTTTAAAAAAAGCAGCTTTCAAAACCTTCAGAAGCAAGGAAGGTAGGAACAAGAGACTGTAAGAGGAAGGATGGTCTAATCGTGAGGGCACTAGCCTAGGACTTGAAGGCCTCTGTTCAAGTCACAGTTCTGGGTGGCCCTGAGCAAGTCACCTAGTGTACGTCTTGAGTCTGTAGACCCAGGCTTTGCTGCAGGTTTTAAAATGCTGTGTAGGCATGCCCTTGGTCTCTCTGTGCCTCAGTACCTCATCTGTAAAATGGGGATCACAGCACCTCCAAACCTCACAGGGATGTTGTAAGGATAAATACATTAAAGATTGTGAGGTGCCCCCTTACTTGGCCAGAAAGTAGAGAATTCTCAGCCACTACACATGAATAAAATAATAATAATAAGTACCCTGAAGGGCCAATATCTTTCCAGAGTTTCCAATCCCTGTCTAGTCATACATTTCTCTAACCAAAAAGGATAAAAACCAATAGAAACAAGGTTTGAATAAAAAAAAAACATACATTTTATATAATATTAAAAATGTATCACTCCCATTGTGTTTTCAACTCTGATGTTTTCAGAATACTTACAAGTTTCACTGCAAAAGCTCCCCTCTCTTCCCCCCCATGGCTGCACTGAAAACATAAAGGCACTGTGAAGAGATCAGAGCTCAGCGGGATCCTAATTAAGTTCCTGTTTTCTGTATAAACTTCAATAGTCAGCTGGGGATGATCACAGGAAGAAATGCATGACTTTTCCCAAGACCTCACCACATCTGAAACTCCACCTCCCATCACATCTCATAAAGTGTAATATCAAAACCGCTGTGTGAGGGAGATCATTTGAATGATGGGCAAATGAAACAAGCCACAACATATCAGTTTTCTCTATTTCATTCAGATGCATGGCATAAAGTAAAGCATGTGTGTCAAGTAATACATTCAACTATTGTTTTGATCTCATTCTATGTACATTTCTGCTATTTTGTCTTAAATCTAAGCTAAAGAAGTCATTGCTGATTACCCTTCGGATATTGGCTAGCTAAAGTTAACTATGGTTTACAGACTTATCTTAATACTTTTCTTCTTCTTTAATTAACATTTAAGTTATTTTTTCTATATTCTTTGTCTATAGAGCCTGATGGCCTTTTACTAACCTCAGGGGAGTTTTGTTTTAGAAAGAATTGTGGGATTTTCTCCTAGACAGTCTTTTCCACCTTTAATTTCCATGATTCTAGGAATGTAATATGAATACTAAATACAGTAGTTTTGATATAGTACTGCAGGGGTGTCAAACATCAGGCCCGCGGGCCCGATACGGCCTGCCAACCTTTTTGGTCCAGCCCATAGCAGCAGCAAGCGCTGCCGCAAGAGTGTACGATGCCGTGAGATGTTGTGGCATCACGCGCTGCCGCCAGAGAGTACGACGCCATAAGATCTCGCAGCGTCGCGCGCTGCCACAAGATCTGTGTACTCTGGCAGCAGAGCATAGAGCGCTGTGTGCATGAGACACTGCGCTCCAAAAGCGCCTAGTATTTCGATTTATGGTATGTATGGCCCACTTGAAGTCCATTTAATTCAAATCTGGCCTGCCACAGCAAATGAGTTTGATACCCCTGTGGTACAGAGTCTGCTCCTACTCAAGTCAACAACAAAATTTCTCACTGATTTGAATGAGAACAAAACTATGCTTTAAATATTACTGTGCAGTATTACATTAGTGAATTGTGCTGAAACATTTTCCAGATTAAAACCCAGTTGGTTAAATATTATTTAGACCACAGTTCCTTTTACAGTCCTTGGGAAAGGCAATGTACTTTTCCAACATGAACGTTGTTTCAGTTCCCTCAAGTCATTTACTTTCTACCTAGCTAGTTTATATTTAGATTTCATCCATCTATTGATCTGGATTTCCATATAGCCCCGGGGCGCCCACAAAAATAAAAATTTGAACCCATTTAGAGGGGCTCATTTTGTGCTCCTGCCACAGCCCAGAAGGCTGGAGGAGCTCTTTGCCTCCTGTCGCAGCCCCAAGGAGCTCGCGCTCACCCTGTGACCTTGGGACCGGAGGAGCTGTTAGCTCCCACCATCTCCCTGGAACTTGACTTCTGATTATTGGGAAGCTCGTGCTCCTGCTTGCTCCCCCGCACCTTGTGCACACCTCTGTATGATGCCCAGAGTGCCTTCCACAGAGCATGAAAAACACCTAAATCCTACGAAGAATCCATTCGTCATTATAAATCAAGCAACACAAAATGCCTGAGAAGAGAAGTAACGTCTGCTGCAAACAGAAATGGCAAAAGATAATGAACTGCGTGCTAAACAGAATTATTGGTTTACTGTAGCCTGAATTACTAGGAAATTACAGTTAGCAAAATTAGTTACCTGTGCTATTCAATTATGGGACACAATTATAATAAAAAACCCATTACAGAGAATACAGACATAAAATAGTACTCATCAGAATAAATAATTATTTATCAAATTATTATTTCACTTTTTAAAAAAAAAAACATCACTGCTGAGCTGAAGCAGCACTCGAGTAGTACTTATAGCATAACAGAAATCCTCAGGATAATACTATGCAGGCGATAATCCAGTGCTAGTCACTGACGGAAGCAGAGTATTTCTGGTTATGTTTTTGAAAAATGTGTGTCAGAGTGTATGTGCAATTTTCCCTGAGGAAATGGTATTTAAATCTTACACAAAACATATAAGGGAATATATTCAGTTCATTTTAGGGGAGAATGCTAAATTCTGTCAACTGAAATGAGAATGCAACCTACCCACTTATTTATTTAGATTCAAATAATACAATGATGCCTGCCACGGCTTTAAGAGCTCTAAACTATTATTGATAAAACAATAAAATCCCAGTCATATTAATCATTTCACAAGTACACAGCAAGTCAGACACCTACTAAAACTCCTTTCCACCACTCCAGAGTTATGGGAAGCATTCCCTCAGACCCTTTCCAAAAAACACCCCACCCCACCATGCATGCACTCAGCAAGATATTTTTCCTGAGGCACAATCCCTCATGATGCTCCCCAGGGAGGGTGGTAATGCACTATTCCATATGCACGATAGTGACTACATGCCATAATGTAGCCCTGCTTAATATTTTTGGTTCCAGCTGGGTCAGAAATAGCCAAACAACCTCCCACTGTATTTAAGAACATCTGCTTCCAAACACAGAACAGGCTCCCTTCTAATTATTGAATGTGCACTGATGATCTTCCAAACTGGGAACTGCACTAACTGAAATACATTCATTAGGGCTCACTGAAAATTCTACATGAAAATTGTTTTTGGATAGATAATTGGGCTTTTGCCAAAACAAAGATTTTCACAAGAAGTGTCTGTTTTCTGACGAAAATTACAATTTTTATTCAAAAAACCCAAACACTCAAAACCAATATATTTCAATTTGGCTACACTATTGCATTGCCTCATTTCCTCATTCTATTCTATGGCCAGGATTCCCAGTCAGACTACATATCCCATGATGCGCAATGACCAGGAACTCCCATGATGCATTGCCACTCCTCTCCAAGAGAGAAGACTGTGGTGCATCACTGGTAATGTAGTCTGACCTGGGAGATTGGGTTATAACAGAATGGGGGCTTGAGGCAGCCAAACTACAACTCCCATAAAGCAACACAGCAATATTTCCAAATCAAAATACTTTGATTCTCAGGAAAAATATTTTGGCATTCAAATTTCCCCTCTCACCCAAAATCGATTTGTGAAAAATATAATTTTTTTTATAGTTTTCACTGAAGTTCTCTGGGGGAAAAAAAACCCTCTATAAAAATGTAAGAATGGCCATGTCAGATCAATGATCCATCTAGCTCAATATCCTGTCTTTCAACAGTGGCCAATGCCAGGTGCTTCAAAGGGATGAACAGAACAGATAATCATCAAGTGATCCATCCTGTCGCCCATTCCCAGCTTCTGGCAAAAAGCCTATCCTGGCTAATAGTCATTGATGGACCTATCCTCCATGAATTTATCTAGTTCTTTTTTGAACCCCAGTATAAGTCTTGGCCTTCACAACATCCTCTAGCAAGGAGTTCCACAGGCTGACTGTGCGTTGTGTGAAGAAATACTTCTTTTTGTTTGTTTTAAGCATGTTGCCTATTAATTTCACTGGGTGACCCCTAGTTCTTGTATTATGAGGAGTAAATAACACTTCCTTATTTACTTTCTCCACACCAGTCGTGATTTTATAGACATCTATTGCATCCCCCCTTCATCGTCTCTTTTCCAAGCTGAAAAGTCCCAGTCTTATTAATCTCTCCTCATATAAAAGCTTTTCTACATCCCTAATCATTTTTGTTGCCCTTTCTGTACCTTTTCCAATTTCAAAATATCTTTTTTGAGATAGGGCAACCAGATCTGCACACACGTCAAGTGGACGTACCATGGATTTATAAACAGGCAATATGATATTTTCTGTCTTATTATCTATCCTTCTCCTAATGACTCCCAACGCTCTGTCAACTTTTTTGACTGCTGCTGCACATTGAGTGGATGTTTTCAGAGAACTGAACACATTGACTCCAGGATCTTTCCTGAGTGGCAACAGCTAATTTAGATTCCATCATTGTATATGTCTAATTGGGAATATGTTTTCCAATATGCATTTCTTTGCATTTTTCAACATTGAATTTCATCTTCTGTTTTGTTGCCCACTCACTACATTTTGTGAGATCCCTTTGTAACTCTTCACAGTCTGCTTTAGACTTAACTGTTGTACCATATTGTTCCATTTTTAAGATTAAAGTGACCCAACTCCATTTTAGATTAATAGAAATACAAATTTGTTGGGCCAGGGTGTGGAACATTAACTGCTTTGTAACTGCACTCAGCCTTGCCCTGTCAGGAATTCCTGTGATAACCAAACACTGTATGTGTCTCAGGACTTTCTGGCACCAGAAGAATCACCAGGACTTACTAACACTGGGAGAATCCCAGCAGGTATCAATATGCAATCAGCATGTGACCTGTAGTCTTTGTTAACCCTATATGGGCCCTCTGTGACTTGAAACCCAGTAAACTCCACTTTAAATTAATGTTCAGACATGTATTGCAATGAGTGGTCCTTTGTCAACAACAAACAACAACACTCTTGTAGACCAAAGAGTGACTCCACAGAGGTAGCACAAAGTGCCCTAGCAGGAGGCCAGACGTCTGGCGCGTAGCTGGGCAATAAGGAAAGATATCATGTTTGGCTATGTCAGGTCACAGCCCCCGATTGCCTCATCACTCTTAGAAACTTCATAATTGGCTAATAAGCGGGCACATGCGCTGTGAGAAAGAGAATAAAAGGTGATCATAAACAGGAAATAATCGGAGCAGCCTCACATCTTAAGGTGTGCACTAGAATTGCACTAAGTGAAGGACCAATCAACCTACCCGTCTCTCTCCAGCTTGCCGCTCTAACCTTAGTATAGGGCTTAGTACTGAGAAACCTGAGTGCGAAGATAATAGAATTTCCAGTCAGACGAAAGCCTATGAAGTAAACTAGTTGAAATAACATTTGTTGTCTTGTTGCTGACAAACTCCACTGCTGCAGTAAGAATAATTGTGTAAGTATAACTCTAGAGTATAAGTTAACCCTATAAGTATAATCGTATAGTTGTATTTGTATTTGTGTTATGAATAGAGTTGTTGTATTAGATAAGAATTAATTAATGCTGATTTTTTTTAATTGTAATTGTTGATTTATAGATTGTCATAAGTAAAACAAAATTGTATGCAAAGCAACCCTTGTCACTCCTTATTTGAGGGATCCATATAATCGAACCTGACACAAGCTGGTTCTTGTTGTCACCTCATTAACTACCTTGAGTAGTTTTGTATCATCTGCAAATTTTGCTATCTCACTGTTTACTTCTTTCCCAGGTAATTTATGAATATGTTGAACAGTACTGATTCCAGTATAGATCCCTGGGGGACAGCATTATTTACCTCTCTCCATTCTGAAAACTGACTATTTATTTCTACCCTTTGTTTCCTATCTTTTAACCAGTTACTGATCCAGGAGAGGACTTTCCCTCTTATCCCATGACTGCTTACTTTGCTTAAGAGCCTTTGGTGAGGGACCTTCTCAAAGGCTTTATGAAAATCTAAGTACACTATATCCACTGGATCACCCTTGTCCACATGCTTGTTGACCCCCTCAAAGAATTCTAGAGACTGGTGAATCATGATTTCCCTTTATAAAAATCATGTTGACCCTTCCCCAACAAATCTTATTCATCCATGTGTATTATAATTCTGTTCTTTACTATAGTTCCAATCAATTTGCCTGGTACTGAAGTTAGGCTTACCAGCCTGTAATTGCCAGGATCGCCTCTTTAGCCTTTTTTAAATATTGGCGTCACATTAGCTATCCTCCTGTCATCTGACACAAAAGTTGTTTTAAATGATACCACAATTAGTAGTTCTGCAATTGCACATTTGAGTTCCTTTAGAACTCTTCGATGAATATCATCTGGTTCTGGTGACTTATTACTGTTTAATTTAACAATTTGTTCCAAAACCTCCTCTACTGACACCTCAATATGGGACAGTTTTTCAGATTTGTCACCTAAAAAGAATGGCTCAGGTTTGGGAATCTCCCTTACATCCTCAGCTGTGAAGACCGATGCAAAGAATTAATTTAGTTTCTCTGCAATAGTCTTATCTTTGAGTGCTCCTGTAGCATTTCAATCATCCATTTTCCACATATCTCAAATATTGATGTTTCTGCTGAATAACCACCGTTACAAAAAATAATACAAAAGATTACTTCAATATAGTGTATCCTGTACCAATTTAGTAAAAATGTCAGATATCATATAAGCCAAAGATCACAATACCCTTCTCTTTAAGATTCTATGTTATCCCATTCTCACTGTTACCAAGAAGCAGGGTTCAAAATGAAAGCAGAAATAGCTGCAGAAGTGTGGATTTGGAGGCTGGTGTATATGTAATGTCAGTGAAATGAAAAGCCTGGTGAACTTGTCAGAGGTTGCATTTTACAGAAGTTGTGCTAAGCCACTGCTAATTACTGTCACAGCTCACCCTCCTCTACTTAGCATGACCCTCATGCCTTTCATCACCATACAACACACACAAGGCTGCAACGCCATTTACATTTTTTATATGTAATTACCATTCTGTTGAAATCTCTCACATGGTTGTATTTTCTTGTAATATTAATCACCTGCTTAATATTCGTTAATGATTAGTAAACCATGAGTCACCTGTCTCATTAAGGGGTGCCATGTTCATCATATTAAAATAGTCATTTTTGCTCATGTACCAGAAATTTACAGGGAAATGCCTTAAATTCTACCAGAAAACTGTCCCATTCTGCTGATCCCAGAAGTCTATGCAATATTCTGGGGAATTTGGTGGTCATAGAAGTTGCTGGACTGACAGCCATGGAGACTGAAGCCTTTTTATTATTATTATTATTGTTCACAGAATGGGTACAGCAACTGAGAAATACCTCCATCTCCACACTGCTCTGGCAACGTCTCAGAGCTGCTCTGGAGTGACCACCTCTACTGGGGACAAGAAAATTCAGTGTCCATGCCCATTCAATCCTTGAACTCTGCTGAGCATTCAGTTAGTGTAAAGGTTTGTCATCATGACAGCTATTCACTCTACAATGGTCTGAGACCACCAAATAATTTCTCATACAATCAGGACTATCTAAAATGTGTAACCATCAAGCTTCATAAGTAAATCTTTACTGGTGGCACCTTTCCTGAGCTGAGTCCTTCTGCCTTGACATGTACAGAAAATTGCTAGTTGGCCAGGTGTCGCAATTCTAGAATTCATCATCTCTAAACAGACTGAAGGGAATCATCTTTCAAGCTGTGTCCTACACCTTAATGTTTGGGGGTATTTTTAGTTTTTTATTTTAGCAGCCATCGCAGTTGATCTGTGGTGCTTATTATAACTTGGTGGGGGATGGGAGGCTGCGGTCTTTGCTGGTAACTAGCTGAATGTGAACTCCTAGCAGGCTGCTGTGTCAAAAAGAAGTTAGCAAAATCCTGGGATGTAGAAATGGAGAATATTGACTAGAATTCTACCCATATTAAGCATTGGTGATACCAACACTGGAACAAGGAGTCTAGTTCTAGTGTGCATGTTTTTAAAAGGTTGATGAAAATCTGGAGAACCTGCAGAGAAGAGCAACTAGAATGATTTAATGTCTTGACACATGATTATTGATGAGAAACTTAAGGAGCTCAATCTAGTTGTTTATCAAAGAGAAGGTTCAGATGTGAGTTGATCACAGTTTATATGTACCTACACAAATGGGGAAGATATCTGACTTTATTGTACTCTTTAATCTTGTAGACAAAGGAATAAGATCCACTGGCTGGAAGCTGAAGTCACAGCAATTCAAATTAGAAATAAGATGCAAGATTTTTAATGGAATACCCTAGTTCAACTACCAGTTATAGAGTGGGACTGTGTTCACTCCAGTACAGGAATTGCTGGGTGAAATTCTGTGCGCCCTGTGTTGTGCAGGTTTGAGCAGACAATCACAGTAGTCCCTTCTGGTCTTAAAAATCGATGAAGCTATAAATAAGAGGAGATTATGTACTGTAACTGGAGGTTCTTTGAGATATGTTGTCCCTATTTGGATTCCAAACATGGGTGCGTATGCACGCCATGTGCCAGAGCCAAAAGTGTTTGTAGTAGTGTCCATTGACCCACACGTGTCAACCGCGTTGTACATCCAAAGTTTTAAGAGGTTGTATGGACTGACGCTGCTCCAGGTCTCTTTTACCACCGAGTAAGCGGAGGGGATGGAGGGTGAGTATTGCAATCCAAATAGGGACCACACATCTTGAAGAACCTCCAATTATAGTAAGCCACCTCCTTTTCTTCTTTGAATGATGGTCCCTATGTGAATTCCTGGTGCGGGTGTGTAGCGAGCAGAGTTCAACATGGAGGTGGGTGCAAGGACTCACAGGAAGTCACAGTCTGCAGGACAGCATGACTAACTGCCGCATCGGCCACCACTGCTGGGGTGATGGCATAGTGAGTGGTAAAGATGTGGCTGGAGGACCACGTGGCTGCTCTACAAATGTCCTGCCACAGGACGTCCGCGAGGAAGGCTATCATGGTGGCATGCGCCTGCATGGAGTGGGCCGTGCCTCCAGAGGGCAGAGGATGGTCCAAGGCTTATAGCCAAGAACTCTGTTGCATGGCTATGGCTGATGACATCTGTTGTAACATTGTTTCATTTTATAATTAAAGTGACCCAACTCCATTTTAAATTAATAGAAATACAAACTCATTGGGCCTGGATGTAAAATGTTAACTACTTTGTAACAACATCCAGTCTTGTCTTGTCAGAAATCTCTGTGATAAGCACTGGGAGAAGGTGTCAAGTACTGAAGATCAGTATGTGGCCTGTAGGTTTCGGTAAACCTGTTACTTGAAACTCAGTAAACTTCATTTAAATAGTATTCAGACATGTATTGTGATGGGTGAGTCTTTGTCAACAGCAAACAGCAGCTGGACAATTAAGAAAAATAAAATCAAGTTTCGCTGTGTAAGTTTAGCTGTGTCAGGGTGCAGCCCCCAATCACCTCATCGCTCTTAGGAATCTCATAATTGGCTAGAAAGTGGGCACATTGCTGTGAGGAAGAGATATAAGGTGCTCACAAACAGGAAGTAAACTGGAGATGTCCCATATCTTGGAAGGGGGCCAAAATAGCTCTACATGTAGGCGTGATCTACCTACTGTCTCTCCCCAGCTTGCCGCTCAAACCTAAGTATAGAGTGTGTGGCTGTGTAACCTGAGTGTGACAGTATATTCCACTCAGATGTGTAACCTGAGTGTGACAGTATTTTCCACTCAGATGTAAACCTGGGAATCCTACTAATAGAATTGAAGTGCTGCTTTACTGCTGACAAACCTCACCGTTACAGTGTAAGTATAATAGCATAAGTATAACCCTATAGTATAAGCTAGCTTTGTAAATATAATTGTATAGTTGTAATTGTAATTGTGTTCTAAGTAGTTAAATTGTTGTATTAAGTAAGAATCAATGGTGATTTTTAAATTGTAATTGATGATGTATAAATTATTGCAAGTAAAACAAAAGTTGTATGCAAAACAATCTTTGTCCCTCCTTATTTGAGGGATCCATATAAATCGAACCTGACAGCAAGCTGGTTCTTCTTGTCACCTCAACACCGTACAGCTGAGGCTTCTGCCACGTCCAGTGCTGCCTGAAGTAAGGCCTTTGACACCGTCTTGCCCTCTTCTACTAGAGCTGTAAACTCCTCCTTGGAATCTGATAGTATACTTCCAAAAATTTGGACATGGACCCTCAAGAGTTAAAATTATACCTACTCAAGATCACTTGTTATTTTGCCATATGGAGTTGGAGATCTCTAATAGAATACACTTTTCCACTGAAAAGATCCAACTTTTTTGCATCTTTAGTTTTTGGTGTGGGGCCCTGTTGTCCTTGCCTCTCACGCTCTTTCGCCACAGCCACGACAAGGAGGGCACAAAGTACTTTCTCTCCACACACTCTGCTGTGGGAGGCAAAGAGGCTGGAGTTTGCCATAGTGACTTTGTGGTGTCACAGACAGGAATTATCAATGGGAATGCAACCCTGCACAGTCCCACAGGGGCTAACATGTCCATCCAGGGGTCTGCACTCTCAGGGACCTCCTCCATCTGGAGCCCCAAATTCCATGCCACCCTCCTCAAACACGCCTGATGAGCTCTGCTGTCATCCACAATTGGCACTGCTAAGGAACCCACTACCGCTTTGTCCGGAGACGAAGATGATGAAGCTCTGGCAGGCGCATGGCATTGCTCTCGACTTTCTGCCCCCATAGGGTATCATGATGCTGGCTCCTCGAGATCAGTCCTGGATTCAGCACCATGTGGCCGCTTGTGGCCTGATTGAGGTGGGTGAGTTCTGCTCTCAGAGGCAAGCAAGAGTGGCCATCTGGAGTTCAATACCTGAGCCTGGTAGATCGCCCACAGGGTTCAAAATGGCCATTGAGTTGGCATTTGTCACTGTGGTGGCCAAGGTCTGGGGAAGGGCTGGTCCGCATCGACCCTCTGGTGCCATCATTCCGATCGATGTCAGCTTCTCCTTGAAGTATAAGGCTCCCTTCAGAGTCAGAGGGAGACAAGTAGCTCCGCAGAGACCAGGGCTTCGCGGTGTCCAAAGCTGCCAGGGAGCAGCACCCAGGAGAAGGCGACCGCAGCATTATAACCAATTTCCCCTGGATGGCGCTGGGTGCTTTTTTGGGTTCTGGTGGTCTGGAGTCTGGAGCTCACTCACACCTGGGAGGGGATGGCAGTGCCGTGTTCTCTACCAACTCCCTCGCCGCTCTGAAAGTCTCTGGCATGGGGAAGGTAGTTGTAACTCCTCCTTGAGGCTTTCCCTGGGCAGGGAGTCCAAAGGCACCGAACTCAATGGCCCTCTCCCTGGGGCTGGAGTCGAAGGCACCATGCCTGAGGGCATGGAACTTGAGTAGCCCGACGCAGGTCGCACTCCGCTCAAGCCTTTACACCCAGTTGTTTTTGGCATCAGTGAGCACCCCATGTTTTCTTCTGGTAGAGATTGTGAGTGGTTCTGCACCTCTCCGTGTGAGGCATCCCTCGGTGCCAGCAATCCATGACGTGTCTCTAGACAGAGTCCTTCCTCAGCACAGTCGTTTCTCTTACGGACACTAGTGCACTCTGCACTAAAGCCAATGTGCTGGGTGTTGGCTTGGCCAGGCTGAGCACTGAGTGCGGTCCGAGAGCTGCCTCCATTAGGAGGAAACTTACTCTCTGATTTTTCTTTTTTTTTTTTGTTCTGGGGCAGAATCCCCTGCAGATTTTACAGCGATATCTTGGGTCTCAACCAGACACTTTAGACAGGTCATATGGGGATCACTCCGGGTCACAGGTTTTTTGCAGGCCCTGCACAGTTTAAAGCCAGGGGAACAAGGCATACCCTGACCCCAGGGAAAGGGGGGGAGAGAAGGTTACCCCAATAAAGGGGGATCCTAACTACTCTACCTATACTAGTCTATAAATCAACACTAATTTTCTTAACTATTTACAGGGAACAGTTCAAAAGACCACTGGGGAAACGCCTATCAAAGCAAGAGAAGACCAATGTTCCAGCGACTGTCATAGGCAGTAAGAAGTAACTGAAGAGGTGGGGGGTCAACAGGTACCTATATACGGTGCCATGAGGGTGCAACTTCAGGGGGCACCAGAGCCTACAGATACCACTAGGGGAAAATCCTTCCGGCAACTGAGCATGCAGTGTGTGCACACCTACTTGGAACTGACACGAGCAAGCACTCGAACACTGCGTTTAGAATCGGTTCCCCATCAGTGATCTGTCTTTATGCACATATCAGTGCTTCTTATGCTCACCATGGGGCTTTGATGGTACTGTGGTCACTGCCACACAGGAAGGGACTGGGGGAGCACTCACAGTGGAGACGGGTGCCGCTCCAGTATACCCATTGGTCCTAGATCTGATTGTGCACGTGGGCTCATAGCCTCTCCATCAGATGTTTGCGGAGGTGAAGGTCTCTAGTAGCTTCCAGAGTCCGAGGCGAGAAAGAGTGGTAGATGTAACAGCAGGTGACAACACATATTTCGCTGAGGCAACAGAGACAACGTTGGTGCTCATCACTCACAGAGAAGGAGCATGGGCACAAAGCACAGAACAGAGAACAGTCTCTGGGAAGAGGGAGGTGCCTGAGAGGGGACGAAGTCCAAAGAACTAACAATGATGGTAACGTTATACAAATAGAAAAAATATCTACAAAAGGACAGGAAAAAGGAAACGGACAAAGTTCTCTTAGCAAGCTAAGAGCACGAAGGAACAGGGGTTCCAACTTGGCCATGTAGCGGTAAAAGAGAATTGGAGTGGCATCAACCAGCACAGCCTCTTAAAGCCTCAGACACACCATGCGGCTGATGCACAATGCAAACAAATCAACGACACTACTACAAACAGTTCCCGCTCTGGGGTATCGCGCCTGCACACGCATGTCTGGAATCCACATAAGGACCATCACTGGAAGAAGAACTGTAGTTTATTACTGTAATTAATACTGAACATGTTTTTGAGTTTTTCAAATTTTACTTTTACTTTTAAATTACATATTTTAAATAAAAGTATTTTGTCTAAATTGCATACTGTTAAAAATGTTCTTTAAATAAACCTTTTCAAAATGAATGTTGTTTTTCTACTTTTATGAAAACAAAAACTTTGAGTCCTGGACTGCAAGTGTGTTTAGCATCCTTTCATAGCCACAGGTGGGAAGCCTCGCGGATCTGAGAACTGACAAGAAGTGATTTCAGTAGGCATGCTCAGTGAAACGAGAAGGATGTTTAGGGGGATGCACCACTGTTTTCAGGGACATGCAGACATGCATCAATGGACACACCCTCAATGTCTCCCTGGAAACTGACACCTCCCACCTGAGGTGCTTAAAGATACACACACAGGACTGGGAAGTTTAGCCAGGCACTGTAAATTCATGCCTTAAAGCATCAATGGCCTCTGTAAAGGAAAGGATGGAACACCACAGAACACGTGAACCAGAGATATTAAAGTCTGTCTAATTTAGCATAGAAAAATCCCAGTACAGAGACCTTTTCTTCTTACATAACTCATAATGGTAATGATTGCAGAGAGAGGTGATCATATACAAAGGTGGACCTTTGCTTAGAAATCCACAAGGTTATCTGGGAAAATGATCCTCTTTAGTAAGGTGTAACAAACGCTACTAATGTCCCTCTCTCTCTTACTATATTTGCGAAGTTTAAGCAGCATAATTGTTTTGAAGACTAAGTAATGAGGGTAACTCCTATTCCACTTATCTGAGAAACTTGTTGTCTTTGATACTTGCAAACTAACATGCCATTCATAAACACAGCATGCACTGCAGATCATCCAACAGTCATTAGACTGTTTTAAATAGCACTACAAGTTCTTTGTGCAAAACGCTATCTGAGCACGTATGGACAAAGGCCAGCAAATTGTGCATGCCATAAGAAATTAAAAAAGAATTCAATTACGACACACCTGTGAAATATTATGGTCTTTGTTTTCAAGATGGGAAAACAGAGGCACAGAAAGATGAAGTATCCAAGGTCAGACAAGATAAGGCAGATCGGGAAATTCAACACAGATCTTTCACATCTCAATTCAGTTTCTTAACTACAAGACTATTCTCCCCTCCTACATGTGATATACTGAAACATAAAAAAAATCTAAATCATTCAGTCATGTTACATCCTTTGGCTTATTTTTTTAAAAGAAGTCAATGAGCATCTGGGAAGTGCAAAAAAATGGAGGACTGGACATAACAGGAATGGTCAAAATCATACCTTCAGTGTAGGACTGTTGATATAGGCCAATTTCTGGCCTAACAATTTCCCTTCTGTTTCCCTTCAAATTAGGAAACAGGCTACTCCAAACAAATTACAGAGTATTTTATACCAAGCAAAATAATCCAGGTTAAGAGTAAAAAAAAAATTCACAAATGTAAACTGGCTGTAATTAACTTTTCTTTCATAATAAGAGCACTGAGGCTTTCAGTGTCTAGCCAGTAAACTAAATTTGTTCCTGTCTCCTTTCTGTTAATGATTTATTTTAATCTATTTACAATAATAAATCAAGGAACATTAATGGCTCTACAAAGTAAATCTAATATTCCTTATGGCAATCTTTGGCTAGTAACACAGCTAACGACTCATTTTTAACCTTACAGTAATAGAACAGTACTATTTTTACTATTTTATTATGAATATACAGTTTTAGAGCTGAGTAAAATTTTTCAGACAGTTTGTTCGCCAAAGAACGCAGCTTCAGTCAACCTAAAACTATTGGTGAATTTGAAAGTTTTGGACATTCACAGAACAGCTGGATAAGGAGGCGTTGCTGCTGCTGCTCCCACCCATCTTTATAACCTTTAGCCAAGTGATCTGAGCATCATGTGGGAAATAGGGACCCAGGTTTGAATCCCAGCTCTGGAACAGACCCCAAAATGGACTTTTCTGATTCACTGAGAAGTCCCCACAGTTTCAGATTTGGTTTGACCAGAAATGACTTTTTTCCCCAATTTTTCAGAACTGCTCCAAACTGACAAATCAGTTATTAGCCAAGCTCTATTTAGTTATACGAACAAAACAAAATAAAAAGCAACATAATCAAAGCTCTTTAGCATTCCTTTCTGCAACCCTAACTCATGGAAGCATTGAATTCAGTGGGGCTGTGAGCAATGGTTACAGAATCAGGCTCTTAGTGAATTGCAAGATCAGAAGGCTTCACCAATAACGTGGTGGGAGTTATGAGGCTGAAAATCTGACAGTTAAGCTTAAAGCCTGAATATGTCTAACAAAGTTCCATTGCTGCTAATTCGGGAATGTTAAACTGAGATTTAATTCTGCTAGCGAGAATGTACAGCTCCAAATGTGGTATCATCTCTCCCACAAAATCTAATGTTACACAGAAGGGGAACATTATTAAAGCACGGTAGTCTGAAATGAAATGTTCTCAAAACAGAAGAGAGTTTGAGGGAATGTTGATCATTGTTTTTGTCCTTTGTTTACTACTAATGACTGCCTATTTTAAAAAGAAACTCAGCAGCAATCAATAACTTATGAAAATAATGGGGCACCTTTATAACCTCTTTCACTCAAACTCCACATCCCCTTTCTTTCTTTTTTTTAATCTCTCTTCACCTTGAACCAAACCCAGTTAGGTTTGTGGTGACTATTGATTATATGGTCTGCTAAACCTCAGCAGTTTTAATTGCATCCCTGAGGTTACTGAAAATTAAATATCATTCCCTTTCTAGTTCCTACATTTATTGCTAAATTATATCTGGCTGAAATGGCTCACAGCAGGTCACAACCTGCCCCCAGGAATGCCTTCTATATGCAGAGCTGTGGTGGGTTAACACAGAGCTCATGCAAACATGTCATCACTATGTGAGGATTCCCCACCCCAGGAAATCCCCTGCTGTCTGTTTAAGCCAGTTTTCCAGCTCAAATAGCAGGAGTCAGGTTCCAAAACATCATGAAATTAGCTTAAAAATCATTAAATTTTATTTGGTTTCTGGGTTTGAAGCCTCCAGGCTGCATTCAATTAATACTGTCAATCTTTTCTTGCATCCATGAGGAACTGAGAGGTTTTTTTTCTGATAAAAAAAAGCTGGGATTTTCTTGAAACCTGTTGACTCCAGGAGCTGGAGCTTTAAGAAAAACACCAAGTAGGCAAGAGTTGGCAACAACAAATAAAGAACACACTGTATCTGATTCAAACCAAGGTAGCCAATACCTAAAGATGAAGAACCTCACTGCAATATTTATCTGCATCTCCAAACCAAGCAGACCAAAATCACATAGTTTACCACTTCCTGGGCCAATGTAGTGACGTACAGGATAGTAAGAGTGCCAAATTCAATTGCAGGCTAACACAGTGCTATTGTACTTTCCCTATAATATTGTGTTGTGACCCAGAAACATTGGATCCATCTTGCAAACATCTTTAACATGACAAACAGCCTGACAGCAGAATGATATCATTACAGAATAAAAATTATTAAAGCACAGTACAAAAATCAATACTTTTAATATAACCCTAACCAGTTTGTACCAGCAGACATTGTAATATATTGCAATCTTTTTAATTTGATTAAAAATATACAGTCAACTTTAATTCTTCTGCGTGCTGTGTATTTATTTTCCATTACGACATCATGCACAAGGGCAGAAGAGCATGTCTGTTACAATGCTATCAATACCACTTGCTGTTTACAGACCTGAAATATAGTTAGTGAGTGAGACACACTATGGTGTTTTGCTTTTGCAACTATTATATTGCTGGACAGATCATCATGGCCTATGGCCTCTCAACTCCCTTAAGGGGGTGTTAGCTGAAATGTCAGCTTTAAAGCAAAACAAGCAATGGTATTTGAGGGAGTAGCAAAAGAAAGGAAAGAAACAGGCTACAAAGCTGACGACAGATATTAAGCCAAACATTTTTTAAAGGAACTTCTGTAAATGTTCAGCTAACGAACTTTCCATGTCTGGAGGAAAACAAGATCACTAGCCAGATACCAGAGAAGCGGAACAAGTAGGTGTTTATAAAGCATATTAAACCTAATGAGCTAATGTTTATCTACTGAATCAGAGAGACTATACGGCCTCGTCTACACTGAAAAAAGTTTTGAATTTTAGCTATGCTGGCATCGTTAAAGTGGCAAATCTATCTATCTATCTATCTATTTTAGGTACTTTTATGGCACCCATCACTGCTGTACCTGAACACGTCCGGATTTTCAATGCACTTATCCTTCCAACAGCCCTGTGAGGCAGGAAGTGCTCTTATCCCCATTTTACAGGCCAACATCCCCACCTCTGCTGGGTAGATACTGGTACAACTGTTCTTTATTCCGGGTTGGAAAGCAAAATAAGCTAAACTAGCACAACACTTTTATACTGGTAAAATAGTGTTTATAGTAGGGACTTTTACTGCCATGGCTATATCAGCAAAAAAAAAAAAAAAACCCAAAATCTCACCCCAACCATCACAGCTGTGCCAGTAAGTTTTAAGGGTAGACTAGGCCTAATGTACCACTTCGATAGCCGCTTCCCATCTGCCAAATGGTTTACAGACATCACGACATTAATTATTATTAATCGCCACAACACCTATGGGAGATAGGCAAGCACCTTAAAAGCCGAGTAACTAAGGGGAAACGGTTATACTGATTGCCCATGGCCACAAAAAGTGTCATTGCCAGATGATAAATTAGAACTTGGACATCCTTTCTTGGCAGCACTGTGCCCAGGCCCTACCTGTGTCTACAACCTTACCTTAAAAGAAGGGCCTAATAAGGTTTTGGGGTGATACACAGCACACTGTATTTCATTAAGCATAAGCAGAGTGGTTCATTAGAAGCCCTCATCAAGTCATTTAAAAAAAATGGGTGGATTGTGATTTCCTTTAAGAAATTGCTTTTGGCGCCAGTTGAGCCCTTTCAGACAGATGTCTTCCAGGACCACATCTCTTCTTTCTCTGCCAGTCAGATGCTGAACTGTGGCCCCAGAACGATGGGTGCAGTGTCCACAGGAGTTGTCCTGTCTAGCCCTACAGCAACAGATGCTTAAGCAGTTCTACATGGGAATGCACATACACCCCCAGCAAGGCAGCTGCTCTTTCCCAGGGACAGAATTATACATGCCACTGAGCCCCGTTGCCCTACAGGTCAGATAGCCATGGATTTACATACAGGAGAAAGGTTGGTCTTGTGGTTGAGGCACTAGACTGGGACACTGGAGATCAGGGTTCAATTTTGGTGCTGCCCCAGGCTCCCTATATCACCCTGAGCAAGTAATTTAGACACTTTAACACTAGAGAGCTTCGAGCGGTGCAGCTGTTACCGATGCAGCCACACTGCTGTAAAATCTCTCATATAGCCCCTCTCCCATTGACATAATTAATCAACCCCCAACGAGTGGCGGTAGCTATGTCGGCAGACATACCGCTTTCCCCACCAGCGCTTATCTCAGTGCAACTTCTGTGTCTTAGGGAGTGGTTAACACACACCTCTGAGCGACATAAGTTGCACCAACGTAAGTGGTAGTGTAGACATGGCTTTAGTCTTTCTGTGCTTCAGAACCCCATCTGTAAACAAGGAATAATTAGACCTTCCTTCCCACCCTTTGTCTATTTAGACCAGAAACCCGTGGCGAAGATTGTTTCACAATGTGTTTTTGTAGGATTTCTCAGTACTATCGCCATATGATCAAAAATGAAATGTACTCTGATCTGCACCCAAAAGACACATATTCTGCCTACAAAAAGGGAGACCATGCTCAGTCTTTCTGAAAATGTATTTATTAATATACCAGATCCTCAGCCGGTGTAAACTGGCAGGGCACAACTAGCTTTAAAGGAACTACTCTGATACACATTGGCTGAAGATCTGGCCCACAGGTACTCCCTTTAAAAGGGTCTCAAAACTATGTTCCGCTCTCCCCCCCCCATTCAAATGCATCCCGTGCTCCATGGTATTAAATTTCTCTTTCTTAGACATGAGTCATTTTTTGCCTGAAAGTATTTTGCCTAAAGGTCTTTTAAACGTCTGCTTCTGGGCTGAAAATTTACTGCTGAACAAATAATTACAACTTTAGAAGCAACTTCCTGCATCTCCTGGGATGCTAAATTTATATCTGCTAGAACTTAGGTAAGAGATGATGTTCCGTCAACAGAAACCTCCCACCAGGAGTTGCCAGCTGAATTATCCTTGTATCACCACCTGCATCTGGAGACGGGGTAATCACCCTTTCAAAATGAGACAAAACTGTTCTGACTTCACTGCTACACACATCTCCTACCCATGTACAATTGCCTTCTTGTCCCCAAATACCCAGGCCACAAGGTTTTCCATTCAATTTTTAGAAAACGCACAAAGCCCACATCAGTGACTTAGCCAAACATTTGTAGATATGCCTATAGCAGCATGGCGTATCTGCTCCCTCAAGTTTTTAGAGCCAGCAGCAACCCTCACAGGTGCAGGTAGCAGGCGCAGTAGCCAGGGACATGGGAAATAGCTCTGAATTAACCAGAGTTTCTCTGATTCACAGTACATCTGCACCACTGCCTACCTTTAATTCATGCTTTTAATTGAGCCCTCTGCAATACACTGCGAGCCCTCCATGGTGTCGGGTGTAAATTATTTGAAAAGTAATGATGGGATACAGGAAGAGAACTGGAAATAGAAGGAATTTGGGTTGAGGAGACAGATCTTAGGAAAAGTACAGCTGTCTATTAATTATTACTACAGAGCAACTGAGAAGGGGATCCCATTGTGCTAGGCATTGCCCAGACACAGAGCAGAACAGAGTCCCTGCCCCAGAGAACTCAATCTAAACTGGTAACACAGACACAAAGCAGGAGGAAAGGGATAAAACATATAAAACCATGTCTACTAAAGCCAGGCATCCAATCACACCTTCTGAAACTCCCTCCCCTCCCCCCAAGAAAGATAAATTAGTTAACACCTCCTCACCTTGTTTGTTCTTTAAACAGCTCTCTGGTCCTAAGGAGAACTAGTGACTAACAGGCCCACCCCACCCCCCCAAACTGATGAATCAGAATAAGTGAGTATGAAAGACATTCCTCCACAAAAAACAAAGGAGCCAGCTTCCTGCTGAGACAGAAAATGCAAAGCTGGAAAGGCACTGATGACAACTGTCACCTAAGTAAACAGCTGTCAAACCGAGCAGCAAATTAGAATTCTCCTCTTCATGGAATCCGGGTTGACACCTGTGGTCTGGAGAACATTCACAGAGCAGCGGAAGAGCAGAGGAGAACATGAAAGCAACCTGTAATCTCAGTGTGCCATAGGTGTTAATTAACCTGGCAGCCAACCAAAGTGCTGGTATTAAAATCCCCTTATCTAGGGAGTGCACATTTCAGCAATTCTGCAGCCACCATTACGCTTGGCACAGAGGCAGCAGGCTATTATAAAAAGCATAGAGACTGAGGCACATTACTAATAATTAGCTGACAATCAGAATTTGTTAGTACTAAAAAACCATGTGTTATCTTAAAAAATACGTATCTGAAAAAGTCAGCGGTGGCGTTGATAAAGCAATAAAAGCAACTTTTGAAAAGCAAACATGAATGACCTCTAGTGAGAAAACGTCATAATCAAAGTGTGATCATTGTATTTGAGCCATCAGGGGATAAAGTTTCAAGTGAAGGTATTTGTGCCTAAAAAGGAAAGTTTGTTTCTACATACCTGTCCAGTCTCCCACTATTTTAAGGTGGACCCCAAATGTTGCTTTGGTATCTGTAGGACACTGAAAAAATTAAATAAGGGTAAGGAACATTTTCTGAATAATAATGGAAAAAACCTGAGATTCAAGCACAATTTTGAGGCCAGCTTCTTCGCTGCTGTCAATAGTAGTTCTAGTGATTTCAGTGGAATGATGTTAGTTTACACCAGATGAGGAGCTGCCCTATTATTATAAAACAACTACAAAATCAGTAAAATGCAGAAAGCCTAGAACAGAGTGTTTAGGGCTCCAATCATTCTTATCTCTCACCTTGATCATGGAACAGGCCTGGGATGCATCCACCGGGGATATGATTTAGACTAGCCACTGCTCTGAGGGCTTGTCTACAATAGCACTTATGCCAGAAAAACTTTTGCCGCTTGGGGGTTGTGATGACAACTATTCTAGAGAGGAAGGATTCTCCAGGAGTTAGCAGTAGCGTAGGTCTTGGGAGACCTGTGTTCAGGTCCCTACTCCCCCACACTTTTACAGTGTGGCTCTGAAATCAGTGGAAATCAGGAGCCTAAATATCTCTGAGGATTTGGCCCTTCATCTCTGTGCCTTGGTCCCCATCTGTAAAATGGGGTTAATAGCATTGTCCTACCCCAGAGAGGTGTTTTAAGAATAAGTACATTACATACTACAAGGTGCTCAGATACTATAGTACTGGGAGCAATAAAAGTATCTGGGATAGATCTCCTCCATACCTCGGCCACCCCATCTATGGAATGGGGACAATAATACCTTCCAAAATTCTCAAGGCTGCCCCAGGGATAAATTAAGTTAATATTTGTGAAGTACTTTAGAAATGAAAAATGTCACTGGAGCTGGGAGAGTCTTTCAAAATGAAGGATTGAAGAATATATGGTTCAAATTTAATTTGAGTACTTAGGGGTTTGCTTTTTATTGTTTTTTGAACAAACCCCAGATTCAGGCCACAGTTTTGAGGTTCTGACCTTGACATAATTGGGGTATCAGATGGAAACCATGCAAAATAGAACAACCCCCCATGGTTTCTTCCCCAAACCAGCAGAACTCCTGGAGCATGAAGCCCTATGAAGCAAAATCAAAGGAAAATCTTCACATATTCCTGCAAACTGTAACTACCATGTTCTGAATAGCAATCACACCCTCCATTCTATCCAATCCTGTTCACAATCTTGTACTGTACTCATCATCATGGTACCTGAACCCCTTTGTAATAAAGAGAGTTTGCTCAGACATCAAAGTTCCAAGAAGATGTATAAAACTCCTGAAAAGAACTATGCAGTTTAAAAATTAGTTATATATTAGTATATATTGTTAACTGTGTTAACTTTCAGATAGTGCTTGAATGGAGGTGTAAGCATTCAAACAAACAAAACTCACCCAGTTGCCACTCATAGGCATGTTTTCCTGGCCAATATTGGCCAGACAACCTATGGACTGAAACCACTAGCACAGAATAATGGGGTCACTTTTATCCACTCAAAGGTAAATTTTGCAGCTCCTCCTTCAGCCTGCTCCTATTGCAGCTCTTCTGAAGCCCCATGAAGCATGCAGCACCTTTGCTCAGGTGTTTGCCAGCAGGTCTCCCGTACAACACCAATGCAGAGCTTGAGTCTGGAGAAGGGCTTTGCGCTGGATCTCTGCTCTGTGGATGAATTTTTTATCCAGGGAAACTGTGATTTGCTCAGTCCAGATGTCTGGAATTCCAGTTCAGCACCTCGTCTACATCAGTGCTTCTCAAACTTATTTGATCGCGTCCCCCTTCTATGTCTGGAGCAGTTCACGCCTCCTCCCCCACCACGCAACTACATATACCAATAAAGAAAAACCAACATGCAGCTCTCACTAAATATGAAAAGCAGCAAGGCATTGATTGAAACACAGCCCACAATCCATTGTAATAAGAGCAAAAGCAAAACTGCCCTGGCAATCGATGCTTGCAATTAAATGTGCGCATTGCATTGTAGCCAATGGATTACAGCACAGATAGCTGCGACTTTGTATAATGCTGTGCAAGCTTAACAGAAATCTGTCCAAATGCACAGTGCCATCTCGAGTCCAATGCACAGCACCAGCTGTAGACCTGATGTGTCTGGAGGGATCAGCTTGGCTAGTTATTGATGGCGGTGGGTAAAATGTGCGCAATAAGTTTTTTTTCCCTAAAGCTTCTCATGCCCCCCTCAGAATACACTTTGTGCACACCCAGGGGGGCCCGCCCCCCCAGTTTGAGAACTTCTGGTCTACATGACAACCTTGCACCTGACACCCATTGGTGGTACCATCCAACAATCCAGCTGCCAAAGAGTCTCATGCTCGGCGCCCAAAGGAGGTGCCAGCCACGCTTCCGCAGCCTGGCCATCATGATCGGAGTTTTATAGAGAAATGCGGAAGTGTCAAACCAGATTTATTTTTTTTAATTGTTTTTATAACAAATATTTAACAAGGATGAATTTTCAGTTTTAACTGAGGTGACATAGGCCTGCCCTGCCCAAGTCACTGTCAAATAATAAACCCTGTACCCAACGCTAAAAAACAGACTCTTTCCTCTCCTGCCAAAACCTCTCTTTATCAGTGTTAATGGCAACACCCTCTGGGAGTCACGGTGGACAGGTTCAAGCCCATTTTCCTTTACATGATGTGTGTGAATAATTCCTTTCTGCATTACTCTGAACAATAATCCCGTAACATCAGGATTTATTTCTTTGCACATTTTGTGAAGTATATTCTGACATCACAGGCCTAAGGGTTCCTTGGAGGGTTCTAGAAAATCTTATTGTGCTATTAAATCTTCATAGAGGAAACAAACCCATCATTTAGGATATACAGAGCCAAGTTTTTAAAGCCATACTCATGTTTTTATTCTACAAATAGTGAATACACATGTGTTGTTCCTCTGAGATCAGCTAAACCACAGTAAACCTCAAAACACATGCTTGGGTGGACATTAGAGACTGATGTTCTTCATCGGAAGCAAATTCCCCACAAACCAGGACGCACCAATTCAAAGCAGCATCAGCACCTGCCAGAACAACAGATGCAAAACCTGCAGACGTATTTCCACTGCTACGATGATCAACATCCCCCCCAGAACACACCTTTCAATATCCATGGGTTCTATACATGCCTATCACAACATGTGGTGTACCTCATCCAGAGCACTACATGCCCCAACAACCACCATGTGGGTGAAACCAGACAATCACTGTGCTCTCAAATGACCTCAGACACAAAAACAATAAAAGACAAAACTACCACATCACCCATGGGCAAACACTTTTTACAAAACAAAATCACACCGTATCTGACCTCTGAGGGTATGTCTAGACAGGGATAAAAAAACCCACACAGCTAGCCTGGGGCTTGGGTTCCCAGGCAGAAAAGTAGCCATGTACTCAGGCTGGAGTCCGAACATCTACATAGCAATTTCTAGCTCTGCAGCCCAAGCCCAAGTCAGCTGACCTGGGCCAGCCACAGCCTGCCACAAGGTTTTTCTCCCTGTGTAAATGTATCCTTGGTCCTCATCCCTAAAGGAAACCTACAACACCTGCAAAAGATGAGCGTGGGAGCGTAAATTCATAATTTTGCTAGACACAAAAATAATAAATAAATAAAGTCTTAATAAAGTTATTAGATTTATGGCTTTTTATCACAAACTGTAACCCATTAGCTCCTGTTTTGGGCCTGTGAGTCAAAAAATGTTAAAGGACCATTTCACCTTGAGTGATCCCTTGGAATATGTGTTAACTACTTATGCTAAACAATCTGTTCCACCTTATATTTAGCTGTAATACTCTAGTACCTTTCCCACACCGGAAGAGCTCCATGTAGTTCCATAGCTTGTCTCTTTCATCAACAGAAGTTGGATCATCTTGTCATTCAGAAATCTAGGCATGAAAATACACATACCTTGGTATGTCTAAACAACACATTCCGTTGACAGCTCTCTCCACACAATTACAGTAAATGCACACCCAATTATTGCACACATGCCAAAAAATCTGAAATTCAAATCTATACTGTTTGGCATCTCTGGTCTCCAAAATACTAGATACATCTAGACCCTGATTCAGGAAAACAAGTCCACTTAGGACAACCCTTAAGTATATGCTTAAATTAACATGTGATTAAGTGTCACTGAAGTCAAAGGGACTTAAGCACATTCTTAAAGTTAAGCACAAATTTGTGTGTTTTCCTGAATTGGCACCCTAGACTGAGTATGTGTATGATGTTTAGCCAAGAGAGCGTGAATGACTTCAGGAATGCTCTTTGCAGCTCTGATCAAAAACAATAACACTTCTCTGAAAACCCTAGAAGACAATCTAGTAACTACAAAACCTGTTAGAACTATCCACCCCTAGGACATACAAAGCTGTTTCAAGTACAGTATTTTAGTCTTTCTAAAAAGAGACTCACAAGATTACCAATTTGAGAAGGTAGGGTTATTCCCCAACTATATTCTAGGACTGTTATAGCAAAGGAAGACCTTGGACAATGTTAAATGGAATGTTTCTGTACCTAAGAGAGCTGTGAAAGAACCTTATTTAACGTACCCATCTGATTAATATGATAGAGAAAGTATGTAAATGTATTGTGGCAAATAAATTGTGATTACATGGAGCTCTGCTCATCTTAGTATTTCCTCATACCAAACATGCATATCTCAGAAAAGTGGAATATTTGACATGTTACAAGGGTTTCCAGCATGTTTATATGTAAGCATTCAGCCATCCTCCAAAGATTATGGGACAGAACCTCTATTGATGTAAACTGGAATAGTTCTATTGACTTTGATCGAGCTATTCTGATTTACATCACCTGAGAATATGGCCTTATACCCCCAGAGGTAAAAGTCAAATAGCAGATTTCCTGCTAAGAGGTTTAATTAAAAGTGAGATGTGTAGAATATCCCCTCCCTTCTTGTTTGTTTTGCATTCTGTCATTTTAAACACAGGAACTGACATCATATAACTGGAGTAAATTTATGGAATATAATTTATCCTGCAGCTTTTGCAGGAAAAAACTAGTGTGTTTGAACCTTCACAGATGCATGTTTAATAGGAAGTTGACTAGCTATATGTGATTTTCAGCTAACTCTGATACAAATACAAAATCTAGCACTCAGGGAACAACATGTGGATTTTGGACAATCACTGGAGGATTCTATGTTCTGAAATCAACATATGGATTACGTTCATCTATAGATGTAGTTTATTTCAAATGGTGACAGAAAGCGTATGGATAATATTCTTAATTTAACTAATCCAAGTTTAATTCATTACTGGTTATTAATAAATACTACAGATTTACTTAATTTTATTTATTGGCATAAAAAAATTATGGGCCAGTTTCGCTGCTGTCCTGCACTTTATGGGATCAGTTACACTAGTGCAAAAGTATAAAATGCTTCTAAATCAGAGTGGTAACAGCGTGCATACACTTTACACCAATTTAAATGACTGCACAAAGTGAAGAGTAATGAAGATTCTAGTCCCATATGTGTGAGAGCACAACAGACAGGAAATGAAAGCAGATAGGTCTTGTAAATTATATTGCCAGATTACACGACCTACAGTATTTAAAGTCCTCAGGGACACTTCTGGTACCCAGTCCCAACCTAGAATTCTCCCCGCAACCATGTTCTGTAGGTGGCCCTTGCCTATGGAATTTGTGCTCTGTGGTGGTTCAGTCTGGACCTGGTAGCCTCTGTCATGTGCTTTCGGCTGTATTATTACTGTGGAGAAGCCAGTGGCTGAGGGATGCAGAGGACAGCACTGTAGCATATTTATCATCACTGGAGAGGAGACAGAAGCTCAGAGAGGTCACGTAGCAGGACATTAGAAAGCCAGGACTAGAATATTAGCCTCCTCGGGTCCAATCCAGAGCCTTACCCACTAAGCCATACAATATCTCCGGTCTGAGAGAAAGCTTTTTCCTGGATTACCTCAAGTAACTCGGCTTGACACTGGGGATAGCAATGGAGGAACGAGGGAAAGAATTGTCTTTCGATTGTGGTTCCACCAAACCAACAACAACTGGAGAGAGAGAGAAGTTTCCACAGCACTAATACCTCCAGCAAAAGTGACGAGCCAGACTATCTGGCTCTCAGACCTTTCCAAACCATCCGCCGTAGATGGCTGTGCAAAAATCCTTTGCTGAGCTAGACTCCATGCATGCAAGGCATGCGCATCTCATGGACAGATCCCCTGCATTCTGCCCCCCTTATGAAATGGAACAGCTTTGAATCTACTGCCCAAAAGCCCTCTACACAGGCAGAAGTGGAAACAGGACTAGTTGTTTATTGGCAATGACAGTTATGTGTGCTATGGCTGGAGGAGGAATGAACAGGATCCCTGTCCCCATTTCAAGAGCTAAAAGGAAGGTCATGGCAGAGCTCGTTCACACAAATGAACAAGCAGAGAGAAATTCCTTCTAAGAGGTGATTTCACTTTGGGAAAGAGCTGCAATATAATTCTAAGCTGGAATTTGCAGACATCCTGGCAGGCACTGTGAACACTGTGCACTCCTGTAGCTGATTCATTGACACAGTGATTACCTCCAAGGATAAAGCTGCTCCACTGCTAATCTTTGCTTTATTGTCCAAGTTTGTGATCTGGGTCCAGAAAGATCAGGTATGCAACTCAGACAGAAAAGCACTTAAGAGTTAATGTGTATAGGAAAAGGTCAGAACTAACCACTGAGGTAGATTTTTTTTCCCTCTTGGGAGTAGTGGGGGTGGATTTTCAACTTTGCCAATCAGCTGCAAAAAGAATTTTAGCTTCGGAAGTTGAGTGAGCAATAGCTTGTCTGGTTTTCACAGAAAACTGATCTAAATATTCCCAAACCAATGTTTCCTGAGATTAGAAAACACTGAGGAAGAGTGATGACAAATACAGGCATGCTATGTAAAGAATACAGCCAATAAAGAACAGCTAGTCTTAGGTCTGACTCATGGAAAGTGAACCATGTTAAATCAGGCTACCCCAGTTTTAACTAACGAATCACAGTTTAAAAGACAGATGTCAGAAAATGGTCCTTGTAAGTATTTAAAAAACAAAACAAAAAGCCATGTTTGTGTCTGAAAGAATGGGCTGTACAGGAAGAGTCTGCAAAGTGGCTTCATTTTAATTCTATTGCGGGCTACTTTGCAAATTTGACTTTGTTTAAACTCTCTCCATGTTGGAAACATGGCCTTATGAGTGACTTCATTTGAATGAGAAATGGCTGCCCCAGACATTATAATTTGGTTGTACATGAGAACTGTTAGGGCTACCCTCTCCCCTCTCAGTTCCCAGACACAGCTCACTGGAAAACAACAGTGCAGAGTCCAATCTGCAGGCACGATGCAAAAGACTTACTTGCTGACAAACTTAAAACCATAACTGGTATCTTCACACCAGCAGGGCTTATTTTTCTATACACACAGAGTTTCCTTCCCCCGAACCCCGCCCCCAATCCTAGTTCTATACTCCCATAGAACTCCCTCTTTGCCTGACCATAGTTCCATATACTGACGAAATCCCCTCCTCCCACTCCTTCTTCTTGATGTCCTTAATCAT
Source organism: Mesoclemmys tuberculata (assembly GCA_007922155.1). Lineage (NCBI taxonomy): Eukaryota > Metazoa > Chordata > Testudines > Chelidae > Mesoclemmys > Mesoclemmys tuberculata. Next base: position 2,035,012 of record ML675690.1, on the reverse strand, counting down.
ACTGTAGGCAACCCCACCCCTACCCCCCAGTATCACCTCTTCCAATATATGGTCATGTTCCATTTTGGGGGGGTCTGGAGCCTTTAATGCAACCCCTTTTGTACTCCATGGGAGAGGCAGAGAGCAGGATCATATCTTGGCCATGGTCAGTTTATGACCCTACATTTATGTTTCTTTTTAACATCTCCCTTGCTTTCCCAGCCGGTTGATTGGCTTTGTTCTGGCATCTAACTTGAAGAAGAGTCAGAGCTTTCCCTCATTTGTGCATTGATATATCACACCTTTACTACAGCTTGAAACATTTTAACTACATCCCATATGTTTTCACAGTAATAAAAAAAAACCCAAACCCATCTAATAGCAAACAGGCAAAATGAACACACACTGTCTTTGTCCTTTGCTAACATGTACATCTCAAAGACTTTAACTTTTAGGCAGACACGCAGGCCCAGAATACCATCTCAGGTAAATACACAGGCCTAAATACTTATATAAACTTATATTATATACTCATACCCTAACAATAACCCTGAGCAGAGAACATGATTTTGCAAAAGGTGTGTCTGAATGAACATGGTGAGGCCTATTGTCTTTAAATGTGATCTCTCTCTGACACAGCCAGAGTATTCACAGCAGCGGTGCCTCCCTTAGAGTCCTACATAGCACAAAAGCTTGTCTATTTCACACTCAGAAGGTGGTTCAGTAAAAGATATTACCTCACCCACCTGTCTCTCCCTTTGAGCTATCTAACAGCAGCAACACGCCCCAAACACTTTTCATTTCCTTGTCCTCTTTCAGACACAAGACATCTGTAATCCAGCTAGCGAAGGAAAACACACTACAGTAAAGCCACTAAAGGTGCCTAGATTCTGTATTTTAAGGCCAGAAGGGACCAATACGATCATAGAATCATAGGGCTGGAAGGACCCGGCTTCCTGTGGGCTGCCACCCCGCCAACTCCCCAATCCCAGAAAAGAGCCAGGGGTAGCTGCGCAGGGACTTCTCCCCTCCTTGGCTCACAACTGGGAGCCAGGCCGCAGCAGCCCGTGGCTTCCCCAGTCCTACCTTGCAGACAGGAGCCGGGAAACAGCCACCCCTGACTTTCTTGTTAATTTCTGCAGCAGTGAAAAGGACAAGAACAGCCTCTCCACCACTGCAAGAGGCTGGAGTTGACACTGACACCACAACGCCCTTCGTATACCGACAAAAGCCTCGTCGAGGTGGTTTTATTTTGTCGAAAAAACGGCAGTTGTGTCAGTGGGGGGTGATTGCAGTGTGTACACCAGCACTGTTTTGTTGCTAAAAGCTGAATTTTGTGTCATCATCTACTCTGACCTTTTCTATAACACTGGTCCCAAAACCTCACTCTATAATACCTGCATCAAGTTCATATTTTCTGTTTGCACTTTTAAAAAGATATCCAGATTTGACTTAAGATTTTAAATAATGGAGACTTCATCACACCACAGTGTACTTTTTTCATTGGTTATTCACCTTCACTGTTAAAAATCTGCCCCTTTTTTTAGTCTGAATTTATCCAACTTTTTGTTTCTTTCTTTGTTTTCTCTGGAGGCAAATGCCAATATACAACAGTTGTATTTGTTTGGAAATGTCAAAAGACCAACACTTTCCAAAGAGGTCTCTAATTTTGAATGTCTCCATTTTTTAGCTGCCCAACTTGAGAAACCCAGAGCCCAATCTTCAGAGGTGCGAAGCATCCGAAACCCCAGCGAGAGTCAAAGGGTAGAAGAGTGCTCAGCATCTCTGATTTTGGGTGCCTCTGTGTTTGCCACCCCAGGCTGAGACATCTGGGGGATGATTTTCGAAGGCCACTTTGAGAAATTTTGACCATATTCATTAAATAAGAAACAACAGTATCTTTCATTTTGTGGTAAGTAAAGGACAAAGAGGGTGAGCCTCACAAAAATTTTACTGCTACAGATTTACCACTAACATACACTTCTGTTGACTAGACCAGTGTTTCTCAACCTTATTCAAGGTTAAACAGTTTTGCAACTTCCTTCCCCTTATACGTACGATAAAAGTAAGAGTACAACGATCACGTAATTTATCTATGTCCATTTCGAGAGGTTTGACCTTGAAGGGTAAAGATGTGTGGGGAATGGAGGAGCAAGATTTTCTTTGCTTTAGATTGTAATAAAAATGTCAATGACCTCCACTCTCCCAACTTCCTTTTGTGACACACACACCAGGAACAATAACGCTCTAGTTCAGAAACACTATTTAGAACTAAGTCCAGCACTTAAATGAAATTAAGCCCAGCTCTCCTGGTCCACACCAGTTGTACCCTAGTTTGTTGTCAGGAGAAAGGCACTGCTTGCAGTGATGCCTGGGCTACTGCCTTTCTCTCCTCCAGGATGGCCTCAAATTTTGCCTGGAGGACTGAGGTGGGGAGTCTGCAAACTTTTCCAGTGACTGCCAGATATTAAAGAGTATCTGCACAACAGCTCTTGTTCGTTAGATACATACAGCTGTAGGCTCACAGTATAGAATCACACAATATAGAATCATAGTGTTTCACCACTCTCCAAGTGAAAAAGTTTTTCCTAATATCCAACCTAGACCTTCCCCACTGCAACTTGAGACCATTGCTCCTTGTTCTGTCTTCTACTATCATTGAGAACAGCTTAGCTCTGTCCTCTCTGGAACCCCCTTTCAGGTAGTTAAAGGCTGCTATCAAATCCCCCCTCACTCTTCTCTTCTGCAGACTAAACAGGCCTAGTTGCCTCAGCCTCTCCTCATAAGTGATGTTCATGCTAGACAGCAGCAGGATGAGCACACTGATGAGCAGCGTGAATAAACTTAAAGAAGAAAAGAATTATGGTCTTACCATTTAAACACTGGAGAGAGACTCCAGAGGCCAGAGTTCAAGTTCCCAACCCTACCACACCCTCCCGGCGTGACCACGAGCAAGTCACTCCATGTCTCTGGAGCTCAGTTTCCCATCTGTCAAATGAGGATAACAATCCTTCCTTTTGTCTGTCTCGTCTCAATAGATTACCAGCTTTTGGGGGCAAAGATTCTCCCTTAGTATGTCTTTGTGCGGCACATGGCACAGTGGGGTCGCAATCTTTGCTGGGACTTCTAGAGGCTACAATAATAAGTGCTGATATACTGTTATGCTGAAGTACTGAACTACTGACATCTTTCTAGTATAAAATGTAAGGCTTGGTCTACACGTAGCCTGGCAATTTGGCGGCAATCAACGGAAATTAAGCAAACTAGGCAGAAAACTTGCATAACTCCTGTCGATTGCTGTACTTCTCTTCTGTGCACCATCTACACCGCACTGTGCCAACGGGAACCGTTATGCCACTTGCAGGGATGGATTAATAGCGTCAACTTCTGGATCAACTGAGCAGATCTTCACTGACCACTCATTTGATCTGATGGCGGCGACTCTGGCGCCGTCAGGGTAGACATAGCCTAAGAAATACCTGTTGGAAACTAGAGAGGACAATCCTTTGGCTCCCAATCTTTTTTATATTTAAAATCATAGAATATTAGAGTTGGAAAGGACCTCAGGAGGTCATCTAGCCCAGCCCCCTGCTCAAAGCAGGACTAACCTCAGCTAAATCATCTCAGCGAGGGTTTTGTCAAGCCACAGCTTAAAACCCTCTAAAGATGGAGATTCAACCATCTCCTTAGGTAACCCATTCCAGTGTTTAGCCACCCTCCTACTGAAAAACTTTTTCCTAATGTCCAATCTAGACCTCCTCCACTGCAATCTGAGACCAGTGCTCCTTGTTCTGTCATCTACTATCACAAAGAACAGCCTAGCTCCATCCTCCCTGGAACCCCCTTTCAGGTAGTTAAAGGCTGCTATCAAATCCCCCCTCATTCTTCTCTTCTGCAGACTAAACAAGCCTAGTTCCCTCAGCCTCTCCTCAGAAGTCTTGTGATCCAGCCCCCTAATCAATTTTGTTGCCCTCCACTGGACTCTCTCCAACTTGTCCACATCCTTTTTGTAGTGGTGGGCCCAAAACTGGACACAATACTCCAAATGTGGCCTCACCAATGCTGAATACAGGGGAATAATCACTTCCCGCGATCTGCTGGCAATGCTCCTACTAATGCAGCCCAATATGCCATTAGCCTTTTTGACAACCAGGGCACACTGCTGACTCATGTCCAGCTCCTTATCCATTATAACCCTGAGGTCCTTTTCTGCAGAACTGATGCCTAGCTTGTCGGTCTCCAGTCTGTAGCTGTTCATGGGATTCTTCCATCCTAAGTGCAGGATTCTGGCCTTGTTGAACCTCATCAGATTTCTTTTGGCCCAATCCTCCAATTTGTTTAGGTCCTTCTGTATCCTATCCCTCCCTTCCCATTCCCTCTAGCTTAGTGTCATCTGCAAACTTGCTGAGGGTGCAATCCATCCCATCCTCCAGATCATTAATGAAGATGTTGAACAAAACTGGCCCCAGGACCGACCCCTGGGGCACTCCGCTTGTAACCAGCTGCCAGCTAGACATGGAGCCATTGATCCCTACTTGTTAAGCCCTATGATCTAGCCAGTTCTCCATCCATTTTATAGTCCATTCATCCAACCCATACTTCTTTAACTTGCTGATAAGAATATTGCGGGAGACTGTATCAAAAGCTTTGCTAAAGTCAAAGTATATCATGTCTACCGCTTTCCCCACATCCACAGAGTCAGTCACCTCTTCATAGGAAGCAATCAGGTTGGTCAGGCGTGACTTGCCCTTGGTGAATCCATGGTGACTGTTCCTGATTACCTTCTTCTCTTCCAAGTAATGGAAATGGAATCACCTGTTTCAACTACACTTTATTGGCATACAGCAGAAGCTAATGAAGCCACTATAAGCAATAATTCAGCTTCACCATACTGCCTAGATATCATGGTGATGGGCCTTTCAGACATTGAACCAGATCGTTACAACAGGCATCCAATGGACAAGTCTCTAAAACCACTCTCACAATAGGCAATTATAGAACTGCCTTGTTGGTAGTCTCAGAAGCAAAACCAAGGACTGAATGGGCCACAGAATCTCTTCCATCAAAGGTGGTGCCAAGTGAGACACACTGGTATGGCATTTTTGAAGCACTCGCTCTATTTCCGTATGTGCCAGTACAAAGGACTTCAGTCTGCAAGGTCTTCAATACAGCAGCTTTAATAAGGACTAAAGTCATGCCAAAACAACTGAAAGGAATTGCACCTCTTTGCGAAATACAGAGTTGAATTTTAATTAGAGATGGGAGCACCACAAAACCGTAGAAGGGATCCACACAGCCTTGAATTTTTGTAAAGTTCTGCCCCGATCCAAACCTTGAGGCTGGCTCACAATCCTGTAATAGTCTGAATCAAAACCTCAGATCTGAACCACTCCAACCTTTGGAGAAGCTCAGATCCAGAACTGAAATTTGCATTTCTCTCCTTTCTCTTATTCTAACTGCCGCAGCCCCGTCATTGTTCCTGGTGCAGGATAAAGACTTAACACAGTCAACATTGTGTGTGAAGACATACCAAAATGACACATTTTTCAGTCCTGTAAAAATAAGCTACATCTCACCTCCACAAGAAAGTAAACATAATTCAATTGGCACAGCTATCCTATACGGTATACTTACTTATATCTAGGGTAGACAATTTTATTTTATTAGCCAAGCTACATATTATAGCTTGCTAAAGATTGTGGCTTGCTTTGATTCCCTAGTGGGTTCAACTGAGGCCACATGAAAGGACTCTATCTTCTGAAGTCCTTTACATTTGCAAAATGTAGAGCTGTATGCCTGAAGGCACAGAGCCAAGCACCAGGTGCCAACATAAAAAAGAGATGCCAACATATTACATAAAAAGCTACTTCTCTTCTAATATCGCAAGGTATATTTTAAATGGGAATTCCTCTTCTGAAATCACTCATTAGTAAAAAGGAAACGTGCAACCACAAATTACTCGTACTGTGGTTTCATGCTGCTAGCAAATCATCTTTGTGGTTAAGCATCTATAAAGCAATACTCCTAAACGGAAGATCTAGAACTGAGACTGAAAGAAACAGAAGACAAAATTTTCTACAAAACTCTCCATATAAACTGTTGGCCCTGATTCTGCTCTCACGCATAGTTGAATTAGGAGCAATTTCGCTGACCGCAATGCAGTTAAACCATTTTAAAACTAGTGTAAATGAGAGGATCAGGCCCATAAATATGTAATTTGGGGGGGAGGCGAGGAGTGGGAAGGGAGGAAATGGGAAAATTTTGATCCTGTGGTACCAAAAAGAGAGAAAGCAACGCTTTGGAAATCTGAACTGAATTCAGGGGACCAGCACTACTGTGTTTGAAACTAATGCTTAAGAGATGGCTCCAAGCATTAAACTGCACAACAGAGTGCAGATTCCACCCTTCCAATCACAAAGAAACTGATGCACAATTAACACATGTAGAAAGATGTTCTGACGACTAAAGCCATTATTTCCAAAAGCGACTACTGATTCTGGGTGCCTCAGTTGTCAGGTTTCTCAACTTACAACACCTTAAATGGGCCTGATTTCCATAGCATTCTGAGCATCAGCACTCTGAAAATCAGGTCCTTTTATAAAGTTCCAAATTAGGCACCCAAAAAATGGAGGCATCCAAAAATCACCGGTCCCTATGCAAAATTTTGGCCTAAGATATATATTTACACAGAAATACAAGACTCACGAGATTAGTCGGTGTAATGGAGAGAGTGGAACAACTCATATCCTAATTAGAAGTAAATGATATACAATATTTTTTGAAAATATCCTTGTGAAAAAAAAATAATACAGTAAAATGCCTTGAATATTCTTGTTACTTTGTCTGGCAAGCCCTCTCCTATAGTACACAATGGGTCTGTCCCTCTGACCCAAAGTCCCTTGAAGTTATTGGAAAAATTCCCACTGACTTCAATGAGATCTGGATAAGGCCTTGTGGGAGTTCAGAATCCTTGGCACACAGGCTGCCATAAAGGTAAGGATCCAGGTTTATTTTGTTTTACTCCACTGGAGTTTTGTTGTGAAAAGTGTTAGGAAATACTCATCTAGAGTAAGGAAACTGGGCACACAGGGATCCAAATAGAGAAGTTTAGGCATCTTATTTGAATGCCACACCAAACAGCACTTTGGGAGTCACTGTTCGATGCTTTGAAAGGGACCTAGGAAAATAAATATTCTTAACACTGCTTAATAGAAAGCACATTGACAAAAGTGGTACAAAGGTAGCTGAGAGCCAATGGAGAGGATGTTGTACCTGTTCAAAGATCATGCAATTTCTATTCTATTGTGAGCTTCCTAGGAGCTTCTAGAAGGATTTGCTGAGCGAGCCAGCAGGATTTCTGCAAGAGACTCCAGAAACTCCCCTACATGACAGAGGTCTATAAAATCATGACTAGGGTGGAGAAAGTAAATAAGGAAATGTTATTTACTCCTCATAACACAATGCACAGTCAAGCTGTGGCACTCCTTCCCAGAGGATATTGTGAAGGCCAAGATCATAACTGGATTCAAAAAAGAACTTGATAAGTTAGCGAAGGATAGGTCCATCAATGGCTATTAGCTAGGATGGGCAGGGATGCAAAACCATGCTCTGAAGTGTCCAACCTCTGTTTGCCAGAAGCTGGGAATGGGCGACAGGGGGTGGATCACTTGATGATTTCCTGTTCTGTTCATTCCCTCTGAAGCACCTGGCATTGGCCACTGTCAGAAGACTAGGATACTGGGCTAGATGGACCATTGGTTTGACCCAGTGTGGCTGTTCTTCTGTTCCTAAGGAAAGTTGAAATTTTTAGCAAGACAAAATGAAAAAAAAGAAGTACGATAAAAATTAATGGAATTTTCATACTACAAAAGAAGAATGTGCTTCCAAGTAGCAAAATGTTTCAGTTTCAGTCATTGAGACAGGATGGAGGAAGATCCACAGGATCAATGACTACATGGATCCAGTGATTGCAACAGGCTACACAAGTGGCACTGAAGCCTTTGACTGCTGATCCAGTTTAGAGGGTAACATAGCAGGGGAGCAGCTGTTAGCCCAAGGTCGTGATACGGAATTTGCTTCTCCAAATCCATGTATGAGTTTCACACCTTATCCCTTTTGCTGGGGGGATGCTATTAAATTGCACAAATTACACCATATCTATACAAAATGCCATCTTATTTACCTCATTGGCAGGGATCTAGTGTACACTCTGGCTGCAATGGAGACAGATGGGAGTTTTGCCAGCAGCTTCAATGGCAGCAAATACTGGGCCTCCACCACAGCCTTAATGTCTGGCATGAATCCAAGCAGCCATTATTAAACCTTTTTTGTTTTGTTTTTTACTGCAGGACCAATAAAAATGCATACACCTCCTTCTTTGCCTATATTCCCCTTCCCTCCAGCCTTTGTTTACTGACACCGCTTCTGCATTATATCTAATATTGATACTGGAAGCTCCCAGGTCTGTCCCTTTTACTTGTTCATTAAGCACCAAGCACACTATGTCATATCAAGGAGAAGATTATTATTAATTATTATTATTATTATTATTATATTATGCAAAAAAATTAAAAAGTTGGTAAAACTCCTCATATTGAAATCATTAATGCTTGGTAACTACAAGTAGGTCAGCCAGGAGCAGGGGGAAAAATTACCAAGTCAAGATATTGCTTACATACCCTGCAAACCTAGCCCCATGTCTGGCATTATATTGTATTGAAAAAAGCTTTCTAAGCAAAGCAGCAGCCCAAGGCAGAACAATGACCTAGAAAGACATCTGGAAACTACTGTCCCCTGCCTAGGCTGGACAGAGGAGATTATTTTAAGTAGGTCCTTACTATTCCATAAGCCACTCTTTTATCCAATAATAACAGCTACTCCAGTGTAATTAAGGTACTACTAAAATACATTTGTGGCAATACAAATCAGAGCGTAATTTAATATGAAGGAATATTTAAAGCAGTATATATCATCTGACATAAGAACATAGAATGGCCACACTGGGGCAGATCAATGGTTCATCTAGCCCGGTATCCTCTCTTCTGACTGGGGCCAATGCCAGATGCTTCCAAGTGAATGAACAGAACAGGGCAATTGTCGAATGATCAATTCCTGTCGTCCAGTCCCAGCATCTGGCAGTTAGAGGCTTAGGGCCTCCCAGAACACGGGGTTGCATCCCTGCCCATCTTGGCTGACAGACATTGATGGACCTATCCAGTAAGTTGTTACTACTATCCCACTTTAGTACAGAATGCATTCTACATAAGAGGAAGTTACTTTACCAACTCTTCTGCTACAGCTCTAAACTAATCTATCACCTAGATTTTTGTACTCAGCTGAAGATACGTAACGCTGTGTCTAAATATAAATGCATTATTTACATGGACTGAGAAACCATATCTATCTAGTCCAGTTACTAGCTCGATCTAACTTGAAATTTGCTTCTTGCAATGTGTGGCATCACAGCAACAGACGTTTTCGAAGAGTGGGCCAGATCCTCAACTAGTGCATCGACTTGATGTTAATGATGTTCTGTCGATGCATACCATTGAGCCCACTTCTGCAGTCTTTCCTCTAGCAAAGTTCCCATCGGAGTCAATTTAAAGATTTGCTAGAGTAAAATCTGCTGGATCTGGTCAAGTGTCCTTAATTATAATGGACAGAGTTAGCTGCTAGCAGTGGTTGTTTTTTTGGAACCTGACATCCTATTGGCCATAAAGTATTGTTCCACAGAGTGGGCTAATATAGTAAGAACTAGCAGTTATGTGGTGCTTTATATCTTGCAAGCACTGTGCAAATATTACTAATGAATCCTATTAGTTTTTATTTCTGTCACCTTCAATACAGGGAGAAGACTCAGAAGACATTTTCTATTTAATTTTTAAATGAAAAAGTCTGATTCTCACACTTACAATGGAGTAAATTAGTAACAACAATAATAATGAGAAATAGGTCCATTCTCTCCTACTGTACAATCTCACTGGTCCTACATCACTGGTAAACTTCACAACAAATCATAAACACAGTAGAAGACTGAAAAAATAACTTACTTACGGACTAAACTTTTGTAGGAAAAAAACCCAGATGCAATGTCTTTGTTTAAGTTTATTTCACCAAATAGAAAAAAATGAAAGTTTATGCCTAATTTTACATAAAGATTTTCTTTGCTATTTTGTTTATATCTGAATGATCAAAATAGAATGGATTTATTATTATTATCCACTAATGAAAGTTAGAAAATAGGTTCCCATCATCATTTTCTCAACAATAGACAAAGGCAAATATACATAGAGTGCTGAGAGACATAACAATCATGTCACTTTATATTCACAGGTAGCCTCTTAAATGAATCATAAGCTCTTATTCAATGAATTTTCACTGTGAACAAGAGAGAACATCCACTCACCAAAAATAAATAAATGGGGAATACTTAAAAAGCAATAACTCAAAGTAAATGGATTTTCTTACCATTGTGAGCGTAAATGGATGGCTTTCTAATGCTGACACTCTTGGACAGTGCAGAATAATGTACTGAAATAAATCACACAGAGAAAAATGAATGGTAGAAAAGAGATGTTCAAAACGTTCTGTTATGGGCGCTACTAACAATACCCCAAAGTTAAAAGTATCCCTCAACCGTCAGATAAAAGAAGTAGTAGTTTTATGTGCTGTGAGTCAACTCACCTGGCCAGGCCTTGCTTTAAAGTTTTCTTTCCTCATTCGAAGTTCAAGGACATCAGAGGGATGGCTTATCACTGAAATTATCGTGACTGGTTTATTACTGCGGATATAGCGGTAGAGCCTTTCTGCACAATATAAGCACAAAGGTCCAGATATCCAAAGCCAAGCCTGAAGAAAAATAAAATATTACTCCAAGGAATCTTACTTTTTTATTTCAAAATAACGTGACTCCTTATGCAGCCTAGTTCTACCATCCTTATGTTGACTAATGCCTTGGGCTATCTCTACGCTTAACGGCAGCATCTGAAACCCAGGCACGGCACCAGTTGTTACATGCTGCAGTGACTAGGCAGGTTGTGTCCACACGTGCCACTGCAGTGTGTAAATTAAAATTTGGGGGTTAGACTAGATCTGTGCTTCTCAAACTTATTTGATCGCGCACCCCTTCTTTGTGTCTGAAGTAGTTTATGCCACACAATTACATATACCGATACAGAAAAACCAACATGCAGCTCTCACTAAATATGAAAAGCAGCAAGGCATTGATTGAAACAGAGCCCACGATCCACTGTAATAAGAGCAAAAGCAAAACTGCCCTGGTGATCGATGCTTGCTACTAAATGCGCACACCGCGTTATAGTCAACAGATTAAAGCACAGATAGCAACAACTTTGTATAATGCTGTGCAAGCTTAACAGAAATCCATCCAAAAGCACAGTGCCATCTCAAGTCCAATGCACAGCGCCAGCTGAGGACCTGATCTGTCTGGAGGGATCAGCTTGGCTAGTCATTCATGTCGGTGGGTAAAATGTGTGCAGTAGGTTTTCTTTTCCCTAAAGCTTCTCATGCCCCCTCAGAATACACTCCACCCACCCCCTAGTTCGAGAACCTCTGGACAAGATGACCCTTGAGGTCCCTTCTAACCTTATGGTTCTATGCTTCTACATGTCACAATGGAGGGATCTGATGAGGCAGTGGGACACTACACTGCTACAAATAGCAGTCACGGGAGGCACAGCTTGGGCATGTAGAGAGCCATGTAGAGTATATACCCTGGGGGTTCAGACACATAGGAAACTCTACACTACTCACCTATGCCGTGTCTCACCATCTATTTAAATACCTGCTATTTATACCCATGCTAGCTTAGCATGCAGTGTCTGTACTCTACATGCTGCCGTAAGTGTAGACATAGCTTTACTTTGCAAGTGTCCCCGCTGTAGGAGGAGGAGGAGACAGCCATAATCACTAGGCTGCTGAGACATTCTAAATCTTTCTCTGGTCCAATTAATAATAAATTATTCAATTATTTAATTAAAGTGGAACAGCTTCAACTGGAGAGATTCCCACATCCCAATGCCCCGTAGCCAAGCGGTTATAGCACTTGTCCGGGAGGTGGCAGATCCCTGTTCAAATCCCTTCTCCTCAGCAGGCAGAGGGGGACCTGAACCACAGGGTCTCTCACATCCCCTGTGGGTACCATAAACACTAGGCCAAAGGAAATTTTCCTTCACTTCCTGCCCTTGGCCCCAGCTGTTTTGTATGAATTTACCTGGAGGGGCCTGATCAAGTAGGTAGCCTTTGAGCTCACCTACTGGATTGGGCCTGGCACACGACTATCTTCTCTGGTTTGTGAATTGCTCTGGGGCTTAGGCAGGAGATAGCTGGCTGGACATCTAGAGGGAGGCAGCAGAGAGCATGCTCCGAGGCAGAACACAGGTGCTGAGGGAACTTTTATTACAAAATATCTTAGACACCGCATGAGTTGAGGCGCCTGCAGAGTTTTGTGGACTGCAGTGGAGCACAAACTGGGACTTAGGTACCTAAATCTTGGGTTTAGGTACCCAAGTAATCTTGTGGGTCCCACCCATACAGACTAAATAGACAAAGGGTAGGAGACAGGAAGCATTCTCATTCCCATTTTACAGATAGGAATTAGCCCGAGGGAGATTAAGTGACTGGCCCACGGTCGCACAGTGTATGCCCACACCGTCTGCAGCAGGGAGCCTTCCAGCTCGGTTTGACACACTTGGGGTAGTGGGGCTCACACTTCTGCTATGTAGACATTGTGGCTCAGGCTGGAGCTGGGGCTGTGAAGGCTAGACGGGGGTGGGTTTCAGACCCCAAGCTCCGGCCCACGCCACAACTTCAAAGTGCTAGCCATACAGCTGTTTTTAAAGCGCTAGTACGAGCCCCACAAGCCCGAGTCTGTCGGCCTGGGCTGGGCATCTTGCTGCCAATGCCTGTGTAGACATACCCTTAGGGAACCTATGGCAGAAGCTATGTCTAAACCCAACTTTTCTGTGTACCAATCCAGGGACTAAGACCCGCGTCCATCCTTCCCCTCTGATTTTCCCACTCAAACTACCAGCATCTCTCACAAGTTGCAGAACTCGTAAGTTCCACAGGCTTCTACAACCCTAGGGGGTCTAATAGCTCACAGAGCATAGGAATGCTGCAGACTTCTCTAGCCCTGGAAGCCCTCATAGCATAAGGCATTTCTAAGCCCAGCAAGCTTCCCTGGGCTTCAGATAATGTCACCTGGTGCCAGGAAAGCACCAAATATAATACACAGAATGTATTAACTCATCTCCCAAAGAGGACTTTGTTTGGATGTCCTGAAGGACGTGTGGAGCAGAAACAGGGTGATACAAGTATTCCAAGAGCATCAGATTCATTGCCATTTGAATATTAGCATGCCAAATGAAAGAACTGAAAAGAGTTCACCAGAGATATTGGCTTGGAGGCACATGGACCCATTCTGAATTGGCACTTCCCAGTATGTCACCTTACATCTGCATGGAGTCTCCTTGACTTCAAAGGTGGAGCTTTTTGCAAGACCAGGGGCTATGCTTGCTCTGCAAGATCAGAGCAGCCAACTTTAGAAAGGTGTGGTCAGTCTTAAGATGCTTTACAATGCTGCTTCTGCCTCTATGACATTTCCAGGCTCTAGCTTCTCGCTCTGTCTTCTTGTCATCATCATCTGTCATCATCGCTCTGTCACCATCATCTTCCAGCTAGACTACTGCAGCCTCCTCCTCTCTAGCCAGCCTGACACCCACCTCCCCCAGTTCTGCAATCAGATATTTTCCAAACCCCTGCCGCTAAAATAATCTCTGTTGGCTCATCATTCAGAGCACATCATTCCCCTCTCTGAATCGCTCTTCTCTACTGAATCCAATCCAAGCTTATTGTAGCTTATTGTCACCTTTAGGACTCTTCCATCTCCCTCATTTCCTCTTTCAGTAATGTATCTCATCACATCTCTCCCACCACACTGCCTACAATGCCAGCCTCGATCACTCCTTCGCCTACTTCTCCACTGTGAGAGGATGGTCCTTCTAATAGATTCCAAGACAAGAAGGGACCATTGCGATCATCTTATCTGACACTTTCCACTGAGCCCCTTTTGCAAGGATCACCCTCCCTAAATAGTCTGTCAAATCACTGCCTCCTTCAGAACCACATGATGTCAATGGGATTTGCCAACCGACAGTGGCTAGGGATTACTGATATATTTCTTTAATTTCTAACAATATTTCTCCCATTACTTCCTGCTGTTGTTACAACCCCTTATGATGTTTTGTCTTCCATTAAGCCTTGATCCAGCAAAGAGCTCTGTGCTGATGAAACTCTGCATTCACAGAGAGACCCGCTGACTTCAACAAGACTCTACAAAAGGATCTTCCTGGGGTTTGTTGCAGGATCATAGTTTAGCTTATAAAATCTTCATTGAGAACCGTCTCTTCTTATGCTTTGTATGGTACTTAATACAACGGGGTTCTAGTACTGATAAGGGACCCTGGGCTCTACTATAATATAAATAACAGCAATACTAACGATAATAAATAGTTATGAGGATTATCTAATTTCTACTATAAAGCCAAATCAATATTTTAAGAACAATTACACCTAAGTAACGTATAATCAAACTTACACATATATTGTTAAAATGAGTACAACTGTAGTTTAATTGTTTCAATTAACCTAAAGTCTCAACATGTTTAGTAAAGGTCCCTGAAATCTTTCCCACTGTACGCTGTTTACCACTCTGTATTATGCTCCAAGAATTGTATACAGATTGTTTTATGCCACCAAAGCCATGGATGCCTGAAAAGGTTTTAATGATATTTTCCATGAGTAAAACATCTAGCCCAGGGAACTAATAATTAGCTGTGGCTGACTGAAAGGGATGGCATTGCATGTAATATCTGAAACGTCAGATTATACAGACCTCTGGGAAGTGCGACTGGAACTTGGGTTCCTCAGTGCAAATTCTCACGAAGTTATTTTGTACAAATGGTTCTGGCTCTGCTATCCCCCCCAGGAAAGGCTCAGGAGCGTATTCAGGAAAAGACTCTTCAAAAACCTCTGGCACTGGAATATTCTCTTGGAGAGTTGTGTTAGGATGGATGCAGCCAGGAGGATGTTCCTCTAGGTTAACCTGGTACTTAAGCACTCCTCTAAAGAAAATGGGGGGTAGGGGGGGAAAGGAAAAAAAGACACTAAAACAGTAATCAAAATCAACCGATTTCTCTCTTAATTTGTAGAGGATTTTATAGATAGTCACAAAGCTGATCAAAGGCTGATATTCCATAAGCATTTTTACTTTGTTTTACCTTCATGAGTTTAAATTAGCTTGAAGCTATCCAACAATAGATCCCTTTATCACTAGATTGGAGGTTCTGCAGCCCATCTGGCACTCCCATACTGAACAGTTTCAAGCCTGATATTACTTGAGGGTAGGAGAAATTGCATGGGACTTGGAGAGAAAATAAATAGTTGCATTTCCAATTCAGTCACACCAAAGCTATTTTCAACCACCCTCTATCTTGCACTAGCCCTTGTTTCAATGCAATTTTAAAACCCAAATTATCTAACACTACTGCAATATTATAAACTTCAGAGAGCACTCCCATCATTCAGTGTATTTCATGTTTGTGCATGACAGCATCATAAATGAGCCATTTGTGCTTTTGAAGATCCACGTATCAAATGAAAAAAGTCGTCATGGTGGGGTATTCACTCCACACTAGTCCCGAAGGGGTGAAAGAAACCCCAGGAGGGACCAATTAATCTTCACAGTTGCACCTGAAGGGAGGCCCAGGGATTTATAAATACTAATTGCTGGTGATGCCTACCTAGAGGAGAAGCTGGGTAAGGAACATAAAGGACAGCGTTTGTAATCACTCTCTGGGAGCAGACAGGTGGGCAGGAGGACACCCAGGAGGGAAAATAAACCCTCGGATCCTGGCCTTAGAAGCCAGATCGGTTCAGAGGAGTTGTGGGGAAAGAACGCCTGAAAAGCCTGGTAGGAAGAAGCCCAGGGAAACAGCAATAAGGAGAGGAACCTGAGTTCCTGACCAGTCCCTGGGAAATGGCACAGGGCTGTTGGAGGCGCCACCCAGACAGCAGGTCTGGTGAGACTTTGATACCCTGGAAGGGGGTTGGTATAAGCTCTCCTGAAGCCCTCCTTTGCCACCCAAAGAATTTGGGCTTGAATTATCTCAAAATTACGGGCGGCGATGATAGAAATAGAAGGGCTGAATTATGCCTTTTAAGAGGCACAGCTTTGCTGGGGAGGAGGAGGAGGTTATGGCCTGTGTAGCTGTGCCTGGGGGAAATGTGTCTGTCTATAGCAGTATACCTCTTGAGTGCTGGGTACAATGTGGTGAGGGATGTCCTAGTTACACCTTTGAAACACTTAATGGACGCCCCAGCCACACAGCAGCCATCCTGGTGCTGTTTGGTTCAAGAGGAAGCATAGCATTCACTGCAGACTTCCTATGTGACCTTAGCCAAGGCATTTTGATCCTACTGCCTCAGTTCCTCCATCTGTTGTATGGGGATAATGGCACTGTCCTACCTAACAGGGTGCTGTAAGGATAACTAAATTAAAGATCGTGAGGCACCCAGATACACTGGTGATTGGGGTGCACAGAAGCACCTCAGATAAGACAGTAGCACTAGCTACACACCCCACCAGAGCATTGGAAGCCAAACCTATGGTTTCCCCCTAGATACCATGGTAATGGGCTAGGTAGATGGGATAAGTTTTGTACACTCTGTCACCTCTACCACAGGAGATGCCCAAAGTGGGATAAAAATATTAAACACACACTTTTAATATTTGTCTAGTACAAATTCTCACACACAAGTTCTTTATGGTTGCACTTCACTTTACCATGCATGAATTCAGCTACCAGTTTGCACAAAATAATCTAATAATTTATAAGGCACCCACAATACGAGTGTATCTAGACATTATTTCTAACTCGTTAAACAAAAAGTTGCAAATCCAAAAAAACAACACTGGGTTAACTAGAGCTTCTGGGCTTTCACTGTTTCAGGATTGGAAGATGAGCAAGAGAGAATTTTCTGATGGGTCACATGACAACGTCTGGTTTTGAGATTTCTACAAGTTAACTGATAATTATGGGAGCAGACAATGAATTAGTTGACTGAAACTTACTAGACATGGCTGGCAACATTCTATACAACAAGTGCCATTGCCAAGGTGGCATCTTTAGTGCTATGCTACGAGTTCAGAAGCTCCTACGGTGAACTGCAATTCCACTATGCTGATGGATTTTAGACACTTCCATTCACTCCGTGTTTGTCTGTCATTAACAACAATAAAAATACATAACTCTCATATAGTGCTGTTCATCCACAGATCTCAAAGCATTTTAAAAAGAGCTCAGTATCATCACGCCTATTTTACAGGTGGGGAAACTCATGCAGGTGAAGTGATTTGCTCTGGGTCTCCCAATAGGACAATGGCAGAAGTGGGCACAGAACCCAGCTCTCCTGAGTCCTAGTTAAATGCTCCAGCCACTTGTCCACACTGCCTCTCTTGACAGCATGCTGTACTTAGCTGTGAAATTGATTCCAAGGTTGGAAGATCCAACCTTAAAATTAGCCTGGAAAAGACACTGGAGGATATCCTCAGAAAAGAGTTGAATAGAAATGGGCTAGAATTTCCTAAGAAAAATCTAGTAAACATTTGCCCATTGTTAACTTCTATTATTTTGGGGGAGAATCTGAAGAAACAACAGAGCCAGTGATATTTTTCTACATTCTCAATATTTGTATAGAAATTTTGGTTTTATCATCATTAATATTGGGCCAGAAGTCAATGCCTATTTACATCAATTGAGAATCTGGCCAATATCATTAATTAGTATTATTATTATGAATGGTAGTGACTAAACAAGCCCTCAGAAAGATCAGAGCTCCATTGATCTCAGCACTAGATGAACACGTAAGAGAGCAACAGCTCTGAGGAGCTTAAAACTAAAGCTAGCTGAAATCTGTTTGTCACAAGATACCCCTTTTTCCAATTTGTAAAAAACTGTTGACATTATTTAATTGTTTTGTTTTTCTCAAAACATTTCATGCCTATATTTTTTTCAATTTTTAACCATTCCTAAAATGGTTGCAGTAATCAAAATTTTATGTTTATCAAACAGAGTTGTTCAGTAAATACAAATCTTATTTACCAAAAAAAACCCAGTGTTGGGTGAATGAAAATTATTAACTATTTTGATAACATTTGAAATAAAAATTTTGAACAAAAGAAACTGAAAAAGAATGAAACTTTATTTTTAATAAATGGTTCATTTCAAGTACTTCAAAAAGACAAAAAATTTAAACATTTTCATGAAACGCTTTTGGATATTTTCGCTAGCTCTATCTACAATCCAAACAGACAAAAAGCTGAAAGGAAAGGAATATTTTTGTAAAATGGGGAACGAAGGCACACGCAGATTAACAGACTTCCCTAAGAGGACCCAGCAAGTCTGTAGCAGAGCTGGCAATTGAACTCAGATCTCCTGTGTCCCCTCAGGAAGAAGGCTACTCTTCCTATCATAGCAGACCCTTCAGGCTTCTCTATACAGAGACACAGTGCACAGCAAACTGGGATGTAAATCTACCGCACACCAGCCTTCCACACACTAACTGGCCCTGGGAACCCTGTTGCAGCACACAAAAGTTCTGTAGTGGACATCAAAATGCACTACGGAATGGCTACTGGCTGGCTGCAGGGTCTACAGGGCCACTTACTATGTGGCAGGTTGCTGTGCTGGAGAACTACACCCCAGCATGCTGCACACTAAGGCCCGGTCTACACTTACCTTTGCGATTCAGCAGCAGTCGACGGGAGATACGCAAGGGACGTAAATCACTTGCATATCTCCCGTCGACTTTGCAGCGTCTCCTCCGCGCGGCGTCCATACTGCGCTGCGTCGAAGGGAACAGCGCTCCCTTCGACGCAGTGCTACTCCACTTACCGGGGTGGTTTTCCTACGTCACTTCCTGGATCGACTGAGCACGTCTATACAGACCGCTCAGTCGATCCAGAGCAATCGATGTGACGGCGGCGAATTTGTCACCATCAGTATAGACCCAGCCTAAGTCTGTCTAGACAAATCCTTCCCTCCCCCTTTAAAAGTGTAATCTGGTCATCTCTTACGTCACATCAGGCTTATAAAGATTTAATTGTGATAGCAGCATTTTTGTTTTCATGTAGGGTAACCCCTGGCTTTCACGAAAAACGGAACCTTGAACAATCAAGTTACTATACATCCA
The DNA here is from genome assembly GCA_007922155.1 of Mesoclemmys tuberculata. Classification (NCBI taxonomy): domain Eukaryota; kingdom Metazoa; phylum Chordata; order Testudines; family Chelidae; genus Mesoclemmys; species Mesoclemmys tuberculata. The sequence goes on along the minus strand of ML675690.1, from coordinate 2,015,761 downwards.
CAACCACATTATATAAATCCCTGTTCTTTGACCATTGTATATTGTGTCCAGTACACAAGATATTATCTGCTAAAAGCGAGAAACCATCGTGAACCATTGCCCAAAGGAACTTATTCTTTGAAAAATGAGAAAAGCTATCATCATAGCTACAGATACTGAAAAAGCTGTGCGCTGTTTGATGATCCAGTAGCCCCACATTAGTCACTTCTATCTATCTCCACCTCCGAACAATCTCTGATGAAGATGTTAGAAACACAGGAAAATAAAACTTACAAACATGTCCCAGATTTCAGATCACTGGGCAGTATTTAATAAAGCATTTGCCATTAAGACATCGTTCCAGTGAAGCACTTAAGCAAGTCCTTAACTTAAATACATTAATTTAATCAATTACTTGATATTTAGTCATACTGAAGGTGAGTTTGCTGCAATGACGTTTGATTTATATTTGGGGGTTTTTTGAGGATCATCTTGGCATCCTCTCCCTGGTGTCCAGGATGGGTTTTGATCTAGTTCTTCTGGATCTGATCAAGGACAATGGGTGGGTAGAATCTTAAGAATTCTTCACCCTTTAGAAGATGTCTACGTCCTTTGACAGCTATAGCAACATCACAAGGGTCAGATCCTCAGCTGACGCAAACTGGCATAGCTACTTTGACTTCAGTGGAGCTAGCCCAACTGATACCAGCAGAGGAGCTGGCTCCAAATATCTTAGCGATCCTTGCGTTTTGTAGAGGAATATCATGAAAGCATCTGTTTTGTGTTTCCTATTGACTTTTTGCTATTGTTGGCTTAATACCAAAGTTAATTTGAAGTTTGGAGCATCTCTACATTAAGTCACTGAAGTACTTTACAGGTCTTGTTGCAAAAAGTACCACAACAGCACATGCATTAGTTATTAAAGCTAGTCTTCTTCTCCCTCTGGGGTGAGGATGAAAGAAACAACATGACTAACATCTGTCATGTATGGTTTGTCACTTAATGTGCTACTGGGAGGTGCTCGGATACCATAGTGACCTGGGCAGTATAACAACATACACAGAATAAAATAGAACAAAGAAATATCCCTGGAGAGGATTCTGGGAGGAAAGAGCATGGGATAGCCTAAGAAAATCCCCTTACAGAATCTTGCCCAAAGCATTCAAATGGTGGGAAGAGGCTTGTCTTCTGAAGAATGAACTGCCATTCCCATGCAAATCTGAGATACCCAGAGACCTTTTGCCCCCCCTCCCCCCTCCCACCTTTTTGGATTCATGCTGACAGCTTTTCCTCTAGCTGCTAGTGCCTGAGGGTGCAGCCTTTAAATAGAACATCCCAGAATGAACGTGACCACAAAAAAATCCCCAATGCAGTCCCTAGCAATGGTACCCCCGCACACCACTGCTGCCTGCTCTCTACTCAGTTTTACAGACTCTAACCCATAGAACTTGGTCTGCTTACATAGCGGCAGGTGGCACCTCATGAGAGTTGGGGACATCTTGAATAAGACACCAGGGCAAGTTCCTAATCTTACAAAAAGATCAATGGAAGGAGGAGTGAGCCCTACAAATTAATGGCAAAATTCCCACGGACTTCAACGGGAGCAGCATCCATCCTTGCTTTTTAAGGTCTCATTCAAAAGCTACCCACAGAGATTTTTCTGCATGGAATTCACATTTTCCACTGCAGAAAGTGGTAGGTCTTCATTGATTTCACTAGGATTTTTAGTCAGTGGCCTAGATGTTCCAGTCCTGATGCCTGCTCCACTATAATCTATAATCTACCCTTTCAGGTTGGCTGCTGACAGTGCTGTGCAAAAAGACATTAGTTATCTGTTCCATCTAGCCTCAGATCAGCCAGGAATTAAGAACTGGTTTTGGTAACTTTATTCAAAAAACCTTGACACTCTCTTGTCATATCCTTAGATTATAACCTCTTTGGGGCAGGGATCCTCTTTTTGTACAGCACCTAGTACAATGGAGTTCTAGTCTATGATAAGGGCTCCTAATCATAATTAAAAAATTCTGTGAATTTAAACAAAAAAATGCTTCTGTTTGAAATATTTTAGCCTCTATTATTGGATGGTATACCTTAAATTTACTATAACTGTCAGAGGGGAGAAAAAAGTTCTCTCTAGTTTCTTAGTCTGTGTATGAGACAGCACTTTGTGCAGAGTCATTGTTCACCAATTCCCCTGTATAGCAGGTAGGCTCCAATCCTGCAATAACAGGGTTCTACATAGGGAAACACCAGTCTTTTATTTAGTGTGAGAGGGGGCCTTAGTTTTTCATATTCCCCTGTTTGGTCTTTCATGCAGCAACAGTAAAGGTGTGGGGGAGAACATTTTTTTAAAGAAAATTGAAAGTGTCATAGTAAAACCACAAAAATAATTAGGAATCAAGGTCCAGTGTAAGAACCTGATACTTTGAATTCATTGTTTTTTAATTAATTAGATTTCAAGTTTACAGTGCTCTATTTAAAAACTTATTCAATCCAGTAAGAGCCAACAGCTACTCACTGTTTACCTTCAAACACTACTTATTGCTCAGTGTCATGAGACACAAGATGGGTGAGGTAACACCTTTTATTGGATCAACTTCTGTTGGTGAAAGAGGTAAGCTTTCAAGCTATTCTGAGCTCTTGAAGTTTGGGAAAGGTACTCAATTTCTCACACCAATGCAACTCCTGTATGTATTTAACTGTGACTCTGAGTAACTTTCTCAGAGCTGAAGCAGAGCCTGTGTAGCTCAAAAGCTTGTCTCTTTCACCAACAGAAGTTGCTCCAATAACAGATATTACCTCACCTCCCCCATTTCTCTAATATCCTAGGACCAACAGCACCACAATATTCCGAGATTCCACAGACGTTGGATGGAATAGGAATAAATATCCTCATTCAAGCATGGCTCTCTCCTCCCAGGCCTGGTTCTCCCCTCACATCAGTAATAATTCCAGTGAAGTCAATGGACCAGATCTTTAGCTGATGTCAATGGTGCAGCTGCTTTGATTAAAATGCAGCTGTGCCGGTTTACACCAGCTAAAGATCTGGTCGGAAGGAGTTGCATTCGTGTGAGAAAGTCCACAGTCTTGTTGGGATCGGATGGGACCAGACCACATACTTCCAATGGAGATAAAACCACAGGAAGTGTCACTACAGAAGGCCAGACTGACAACTTCCCTCATGGACCCTGATTGGCCCACACATACCACTAAAGCCGAGGAGGATCTGCCTCTCTGCTCACTCTCAGGCCCTCAGCTCCGGCTTGAACCCTCAGCTTCCACCCTTGAACTCTGACTCAAAGCCCAGCCCTTGCTTTGGTATTTGGACTCTGAGACCAGCTTTGACCCCTGGCTTCAGTACTGGGATGCTGACTTTCGCTTTTGGTTCTGGTACCCCGACTCTGACTGTGACTTTAACCCCGGGATTCAATGCTTGAACTCTGACTCTGGCTACAGATCCTGGCTTTGCTCTTTAAATGCTGGCTCCATCTCTGCCTCCTGGCATCAATACTTGGACCCTGGCCCCAATCCCAAACTCCAGCTATCACTCTGAGATTCCAATCTGATCCCTGACTTAGGGCCCTGGACTCTGGCACTGGCCCTGACCACTAGGACTGACTGCCCATGCCCTGTTTGTGACACTTGTGTGGTCATTTACACCCATGGAATGGTTGTTTAAAATGGTTGGGGAGGGGGAAGAAGGGGAAAAAAATAACTGTGGTGATTATAGCAATTGGGATGTGGAGAAAGGAGAGACAAAGGGAAGAGAGTGACTTCACTTCACCCTTCTGCCAGCAGCCAGTCAAGGTGGCTCTAGGGGCAGAGCTAAACAACATTTATTTTAGTTACCATTGGAACTTGGTGAAATGAGCAAGGAACGGCATTTGGTTCAGGTTTTGACCATGCTGTGTTCTAATCTGCTGCACCAAATGATGCTCCAACCACAACACAAGCTTTACCTGAGCAACTACCACTGTGAAATACTGGCCAGCACAAGGTCATGTCAGGAAGATGCCACTTCGCTCCCTGCCTCAATGCCCTCTTCTACCCTCCTAATTGTGCTTAATTAACAGGGACAGTTTATTTTGTTACATACCCGGAAACGTGCACCATCAGCAGCACGTAGAAGATAAAGAAAAGGTTGTGTGTGTACCAGAAGATATCGTAGTTCGAAAGCCTGCAAAGAATAAACTGTGGTTTAATGCTGTTCTCAGATATTACACTTGGTCATTGCTAATTACAAGCACTTCTGTGTATTTAGGTGAAAATTATAGACAGCATAGAAAAGTCACAATCCAGTTCCGTTGTGGTCCATATACATAAAGAATATATTCACATATTTGCACACATTGAGTTGTTGGAAAGAAGGACGGGGAACTAGGTAGGCATGGAAAGGAGGGAAGGAGAGCAGGGAGTAGGAGCATATGAAGGGAACTAAGATATGAAGATTAGCCTCTTTTCCCAGGTCTCCACACAGCCTTTTTTCCCAACCCTGCCACCAGAATGGCTCCCAGGCCCCAAAACTCAGCCTACATCCACATCTCTGCCACCTACACTGGCTCCCACAGGCCACACCTCTTGCCCTGATGCTCTTGTAGACATTTATATTTTAAAATATTTAAAGTACCTATTAAGCATTTTAATTACGAATGGGTGGAATGGCAAAGAGGGTATCAAGGATGTGGAAGGGAGGTAGTGAGACAGTCGAGGGAAAAGGATCAAAGGAAGTGCAAGTAGCCGTGGTGCAGGCGCAGGGAACTGAGGCAAGGAGGCAATGGTGGGGAAAGAAGGGAGATACTTCAGGAGTTAGAGCTGACATACAGAAAGGGTGTTCTGGAATTCAGGAGGTATAGTGATAAGATGCAGGGAACAAGCAACAGGGAAAGAGGACTTCCTTCTATTGATTATTTTAAAAACTAGGGAAATACCCCACCGAAGATTTCTGCAAACTGGCACTTAACTTTGTTCTTTCCTCCATGAATACAATCATCACTAAAAAACCTAGGAACTCACTAGTTAAGGCAATACTCACCCATAAGCTACCTAACTTCACAAATACACGACACAGCACATTCCAGACCAACACAGCAGAACACATTCTCTTCCCATTCAAACATATCCCCACCCACAATACAAATCAAAAATTAAATCAAACAACCGTAACTCTGACTATACAATTTAAAGCTACTATTAAGACATTGCGAGCACATTACTATGCCCCTCTCTGAAATTTTTACCTAAGTGGCTTATATCTGGCACAGTGCCTAAAAATAGATGTTATTTCTTTTTACTAAATCAGAACTTTTTTGCTTTCTATTTAAAACACTTCTGACCATTTCTTATCTACTATCTCTGGTTCAAAATAGACATACCAAAATCAAATTTCTAAGAAACCAGAGTACTTCAAAATCTGAGTTCAAATTGTGTGTTTAATTCATATTTTGGGAAATTGGCCTTGGTATGTGGTGGGTGTAGATTTGCACTGGCAGGGAAAGTGCATGTGGTGGTTAATAGGATAGTAATGTGAATGGCTATTGTTATATGTGATTGAGAAGATAGGTTGTATGTGGATAGTCTGGATCTTAATGTTTCCCTAAATAAGTGGCTTCCTAGATTTTTAGTGATTGAGTTCTTAGGAAAGCCCCTGGAACTACATTAACTTGTAGTTGGATCACATTTCAGCATTGTTCTGTATATTTTTTGTAATTCAGCCTCCTCAATGACAAACGGCTCTAGAATGAAAAATGGAGAGTTGCTAGACAAGCTGGTGTTGAGCTATGGCATGGCAAAAAAAATTTCTTTAATTAAGACTTTTCAAAAAGTGTATTCATCTGGCTTTGTTCTAGAAATTGCTTATCCGTTTCACCTCAAATTTGTATCAACCCGTAACTTATTGGAAATATAGGGATAGCAGGAAGGAAAGTAATAAGAGTTTTCAGGAGAAGATATGAAGGAGCAGGTTGGGTTTCAGGACGGGACATGAACTGTGACAGGATAGGTGGCTGCAGAGCTATGGAATGCTTGAAGAGAAGATGCTTGATCCTTATACTGAAGAGGAAGAGATGCCATTGTAATGAATCTAGAAGAGGCAATGTCAGAGCACTGGGAGAGGAAGATGATATTGGGCTAAGTTTTTGATGGGAGTGGAGTTTTAGGGAAGGGAGACTGCAGGGGAGGAGGTTGCAGTAGTCAAAATGGGAAATAACTAATACACAGCCTTGGAAACAAGGAAACCTTTGTTGCATGGACCAGGAAATTACTAGGATAAAAAATTTAAAACTTCATTATTTCAGAAAATGTTTGGATTGTATCACTCATATATATATATTGGTCAGCCTCCCAAAGTTTTTCTTTTTTTGTTTTTGTTTGCTTTTTTAAACAAATGCTGCTGTTATTTTCTAATTTATGTTTATCTTGAAGAAAACAGACTTTTGCAAAAAGCCCGGCAGAGCTGTATCCATATGAAATGATCATTTTGTGTGTTTCCACCTTTTATTAAATGGCTTTGGAGGCAAAAGCCTTTGGTAAAGCTTACAGCCTGCCCAATTATCTTGAGATCTTATCCTGAGTCTAGCAGCACTGCAGTCTAATCAGGCTCAAATTCAGTGCTTCTCTACCTCCATCTGGATTGTCAACTCCTCACGAGGGTCCTAATTCAGAAAAGCATCAATGTTCAGGAAGGATTCTTAAGAACATACTCAATTGCTTTCCTCAATCAGGACCTAACAGTAATAATAAACCTAGCTAAGACATGCTGTTTCAGCAAGGTAATTTATGCCTAAATGACATAATTGGGACTAATCCCTCTTACTTTAAATTAGGCACATCAATAAGTACCTTGCTGAGTGAGGATCTAAAGCCCCAATCTTGAAAACACTCGAATCTTGATCCTGCAAAAACATGAATCTACTCATGTGAGTAGTCAAGAGGCACTTGCTAGATGAGCAAGTCACTTAGTGTTTGCAGGATCAGAGCCCAAGTCTACAAAGGTTACCAAACTCAGTTCTATTGAGCTCTCTGACACTGAAGTGCTTCCCTTCAAGGACTCTGCACTGAAAAGGGGATGCAGTTCCCAGCTCGTTTCCTCTCTACATTATCATCTCCATTAATAATGTTACCAGAGGCTGTGACCAAGAACTATTGTATTCAATTACAGAAATATGTACCCAGAATTCTTACTATCCCCTTAAAAAGACAGTCAACTTAAATGGTATATTTCTGTTTGAAAAGCTTTACCAATTTATTGTTACAAGTAACGCCTAAGAAAGGTTGAAGAAAAACTACATTAACCTCTGATTTTTCCAGCAGCTTATTCACTTTGTGCATTTGACAGTACTTTGTGTACAATTAGTTCCCACTGTACAGTCAGTTTCCTGTGTCGTGTGGATCTTTCCTACTGTGTCAAGGAGGGTAAAGTTGACTAGATTTCAAACTGACCATGTCCCTTAAATAAATCTATGCTCTGAAAACATCATCAGTTTGCATATTTACTATACAATATTGATTCCAAAATTTAGTGTGCTAATTCACTTACTCATTAGAGCAACAAATGGAACAAGACTTGATATTTTCCTTCCATTGATTTGAAAACCTTATCACTACAGTTGCTCTGCATTTCCTCTAATCTGCATGAGAATACAATTCCTTAGACTGTGATGTTCAACATAATAATCACATTAATTCTTACCTGATAGCATATGTAGAAGCTGTACACATTAGAAATAAAACTAACACCATCAGGACCCCAGTCAGTCCTGGAACTGGAACATAAACACACAGATTTACAACTGTATTAGGAAAAAGTACACTTATCTGTTATGACCATTTAAACCACCAGTTTGTTTTAGGAAAACAAATCATTCATTGATCTAGATGATTTATTTGATTTGTGTGACTTATTTATTTCTAAGAGCCAATTTTCCAAATGACCATAGTTTCAGAGAATTATGTGCAAAACAGATTTTCACTGTTATTCTCCACCTCGACGGAAATATGCTTTCTTCCTTGCATTAGTCCATGCATATACAAATGCATCTAAAATTCACAATTTACTGTTAGCTCCTCCTCTTGTACCCCCCTTTGCACCATGAACCAGCTGGATCTCAGCAGGTAGCTTTCTAACAGCTCAGGCTTTCCGTTTGCTGTAAAGGCTGATTTTACAATAGCTTTGAAATCTCTTTCAGAGCTAGTTAATGGCTGAACATTTCATTTTTAATTTTGAGAGTTACAATTTTTTAAAAACATACAGCTCTCCAAAACAACATAATTAAAAAATTGGTCAGAGAAAAAGAATTTAAAGCAAATCAATTGCAACGCCAGCTGTTGCTAAGATCATTTGTAGACCCATTTTACCCTGGAATGGGAAAAATGCTGCAATTAGTCTTCATGACAGAGTATAATGTTTGAAGTTGTTGACTGTATAACAAAGCCTGGGAGGATGAGCTGCAGTTAGCGTTCCAGATTGAGAGGACAAAGTTTTTAAATTACCTGAGTTAATGCTGGCATCTGATTTTCAAAGTTTTATAGTGCTAAGAATTATATATAATGAGCAAACACTTAAAAGCCATGAAGTGTTGCATCTGAGTATTCTACCTCTTGAAGAAAGAAAGTCATTCAGAGTTTTAACATGTAAGGACCCAGACCTGCAAAACCACATGCTTAATATTACATGTGATTATTACATGTGATTAATATTAGGAATCAATGTGATCACTCACAGCACGTAAGGTTAAGCAAGTGCCTAAGTGTTTGCGGGATTATGGTCTAAGAGCTTGATCCTGCTCCAGCTGAAGTCAATGGCAAAGCTTTCATTAGTTATAATGGGGCAGGATCCAGTCCTATGTGCTTACAGAAATGACAAGTGGCTCTACGTGTCTCAATTTTGGGGAGCCTTAGTTGAGATGTGATGTTTTAGAAAATGCTGAGCATCCATCTGTAGAAACCCAGACTATTTTAATATGCCTAAATTTAGGGACCCAAAAATTCAGGCACCCTCAATCAATGGGAGTTTTGCCCTGGACTTCAGTGGATCCAGAATTTCACCCTGCTTCTTAGGGGAAAAAAAAAGGAGAGTTACAATAACATTTGCCTCCTTTCCCTTCATTTATTCATTTTAAATCAAAATTTTAAATGATTGAAAAGTTATTCCATCCCCTCCTCCTCTCACTACCCCTCCAATGCATTCAGAACACAGCTGCTAAAATCCACCTACTAAACCTTCAGTCCAACCATGTCAGCACATTCTTCAAATTCACAAACACTTGTTCTTCTCTTCTGCATCAAATTCATGTTTCTCGTTCTTACCTACAAACCCTTCTCTACTCTGTTCCCTTATCTTCCTGTTCCCTTATCTGTTCCTACTTATCTGCTTTTATTTTTTTCCCTTTACACCTCTCACCATTCCTCACACCCTGCCAGTGATGACAACCTTCAACACCCATTTCTCCCAAAAGCATCTTCACACTTCCTAGCGAAGCATCTTCACACTTCCTAGTATGCTGCCTCTTCAGCATGGATTAATCTGTAAAGTCATCACCCTTCAAGGAGAGCAAAACACCTAACTGGCTTCAAGGCTGAGGTTGGTAAGTGTATGGAGGGGATGGTATGATGAGACAGCCTACAATGGCACGTAGCCAATCTGCAACTGCTAGTAGCAAACATCCCCAATGGCCGGTGGAAGTGGGGAGGGCTCTGAGTTACCACAGGAGAATTCTCTCCCAGTCCCACCTGATTGGTGGGTCTTGATAAAATGCTCAGGGTCCAGCTGACTGGCAGAGGCCTGGGGAGTTTTTGCTTTTCTCTGCTGCATGGGGCACATGTCAGTTGCAGATTTAAATTAGCGTAAATGATGGATTCTCTGTAACTTAATGTCTTTAAATCATGATTTGAGGACATCAGTAACTCAGACAGAGGGTAGGGGTCTAGTACAGGAGTGGTGGGCAAGGTCCTGTGGTCCACAATGCGCAGGAGGTCAGACTAGATAATCATGCTGGTCCCTTCTGGCCATAAAGTCTATGAGTCAATGCCAATTAGCCACCACATTTACACTGCCATTCAGATCATCACGGCTTTACTATAGAAGTTGCACTCGCTGACACCTGGTCTGGATTTGGCTCAGAACTTTTGCAAACTCTGTTTTCTACAGACTGTTAATTCCAGCAAGTGCACTGGGAGCAGGAGACATGGGAGCCCGTCCTGCAGTCTTTTGAGATGGAACTTTCTTTTGGCTTGATTCTATGCTGTCTTGCATCAAACCCTACCAAACTAATACTGTAATATTCTGTCTTCGCTCTGCACAGAGGTGGCTGCACAAGGCAGTCGAGAATTAGACCTTTGTCAATGGGAATTGTGTCTTATTGAGGAATGTCTGCATCATCAAACCCAGAGAATCCATAATGCAAGCACATTGTTCTCTGTCATGTGCATGCAGATAAAACCTCTTTGCTCATTTATTTTTAGGATTATAATTCCTTGCTCCTATGTCACAGTTGAATCATTCTAAAGTTGAACTGATCCTTACATAAACCAGCTGAGAGAACCAGTCTGCTTTTTGGTTCTATTTCTTTTTCTAACACTGGATAATCCAGAAATTTGGTTTTAATATGATGCAGAATCACTGTCTGAAACTAACCATTTTCCACTGAATCATACGGAACAACAGCTTTGAAGATATTGCTCATACCATTCCAAGGATTTCTATAAGTCCTTCTTCCTTACTGGGAAAGCAAATCCAGGTTCATCTCTTCATGTGCGTGGTGTAATAAATGTCAGATTTGCATAATATAAACACAGAAACTAAATATTTCGTGTGGAGCATGATGATGAGAAACAGCAAACAATTCCATTTTTTATTTTATTTTATTTGGGCTACAGATAATAGAGCAACACATTTTCAAGCCATTGTATTTAATGCCTGTTTTCTAAATATTCTGTTCAAAGTTACTGAACCAAAGTTACATCCTCAACTAGATCAGTTTTCTTTTTAAAATAGCGAGATTCTCCTTGCAGCCATCTCAAGTTGGGGGTGGTGAGTTATCATCCACAGATATTCTATGAGGCAGAAGCTTCCCCTTCATTTATGGTTAATATCTCCTCTAAGGGACTGAACACCCTCAACTCACACTGAAGGTGGGCAGAGGCATTGAGGCTGGTCAGTACCTTGAAGTCACTAAGCCTTGAAGGACTGGGCTATCCATAAAGGACAGGTAGACAGATGAAGTGGGTCACTTGCCCAAAAAAGCCCCTAAATTCAGGCTCAGGCTACAACCTAGCCCTTCAGTTCGCCTCCCTCCGAGACTCACCCCTCTTCTAAATATTAGGAGAGATTTATTGAGTGACCTGTATTAATGCGGAGCAACAAACTGGACCCTACTGTCCCCAATTACTCCCTGTCTGCCTCTACATCCAGCCACAGCAGTTGGCAAGTCTCCATCTATGCTGCTTCATGGGATGAGGCTCTAAAGGGACCACCCTTTGCTTTATTTTCTCTCTTCTCCAAAAAGGAAAGGCCTCATCCTTCTCTCACTGAAGTCAATGGAAGTTTGGTTTTTGACTGGCATAGGCGCAGGATAGGTCCCTGAGATCACCTGTATGCTACTATGTGGATATAGTGAAAGAAGTTTAAGATCACTCAGGAACACGGTGATCCCAGTTCCGCCCCTAGAGACATGGAGGTAAATCCCACTGACTTCCATGGGAACTGTGCCTGCATATCTGAGGGCAAAATGAGACCATTGTCTGTGGCTGTTCTGGCTGACAATATATTTCTGCTTTTACTGCAACAGGAACCCTACATCAATTAATCTGCTTATCAATTCCATATAGAACATCACCAACTTACCAGTAGTGAAAAGGAGTTTCCTGGGGTCCTGAAAAAGAGAGGCAAAACAAACAGTTGATAGTTATCATTTTGTATCCCTTAATCTAATTCTAAGAAACTGCTCATAAATTCCACATCCCTCAAGACGACAGTCAACCTCTAAGCCTGCCTGTAAAAATGGACTGCATAACTGGTAATAGATAACAATGCAAACTAACCTCTATCAATGTAAACTGAACCTTTTGCCAGCCTTGCAAAAAACCAGCTGCACACTGAATAAGAAAGGAGAGTAATGGGATAATCAGCTGTTTCTCTGCTTTCACAGATAACCATTTTAAAAAACTACTTTCTCTAGCTACCGAATAGTTTTAGGGGATTTAAAGATTTTAACGCTGAATATAAAGACAAGGGGCAGCTATGTTACTCTCAGTGAAGTCAACTGGAAGTTTGCCATGGACTTCAATGGGAGCAGGACTGAGTTTACCGTGCTCGCCTCAAGGAGTTCACAGTATCAGGCCAAATGCTTCTCTCCAGTTCCCTGAAGGCAGGGAGTGGGGAAGAGCAGCAGATCTGAGGGGAAGGAAAAGGTTGCAGAGCCAACTCCGCAGGATGCTTCCATAATCCCCTTGATCCTGCGGAAGCCCTGCTCTGCCCAATCTTCACCAGGAAAAAAAAAAAAGTGTGTCCTTAATTCGAGTTATCTAACTCGGTGTTCTCAACCTTTTAAGTAGCAAGTACCCCCTAACTTCTGAAAATTTTGATAAGTACCCCAACACTCAATTTTCCACAGGATTTTCTATTTACAGACTAACGTGAGCCATATGTTGGAAGAAGGCTGAGTATATAAGGCCGTGATATGGCAGATGTCAGATCCAGTCTGGGTAAGGGTACCACCTTTACACCTGAGGTGCACAACTCAAGAATGTACTGGGTTAGTTAGAGGTGATGCTGGCCAAAGCTACGAGGCTTTCAGCAGCATGCCAATGGTGGGGAATTTAAAGCACTGTGCCAAATTTTTTGCCATAGATTTGAGAGAAGGAAGAGGTGAGAGAGAAACAGGAAAAGAGGGCAGCTGGTAACACCTGGGGCTGTCATAGAGCAGTGAAATTGACAAATTTTCTGGGCACCGAAGCCGGGGAGCGGGGCTGCCACCTCAGTAAGTTGCAGGTGGCTACTGCCGGGCTGCCAGCCCGGGAGGTGGGCGACTGCCACCCAATGAGAGCTGGGGCAAAGGAGGCTTCTGTGCCGGCTGGGACCCGGGACGTGGGCAGGCGGTTGCTGTCCATCTTCAAGCCGGGGTGCTGGAGGCTGTCCCTCGGCTTGGCGTCGTGGTGCAGGTGGCTGCCACCCAGCTGCGAGCCCAGCTCACAAAACAAAGGAGGCTGCCTCTGGGAGCTGGACCCAGCAGGAAGCGGGGGGCTGCTGCCCACCACCCCCAAAAGCTGGTGGCTACCGCCCGCCTCCCAGCTGGGAGCTGTGACTGGGCAAGGAGCGCGCTGCTGCCACCTGCCTTCCACAGAAGCTGAGGGCTGTCATACGCCTGGGAGCTGGGATACGGCAGGGAAATGACCTGCTGCTGCTGCCGGGCTTCCCCAGAAGTTGGCAGCTGCCATCCGCCTCCCCTCCACTCTGTCTTTCCTCAGACACCCCCTGCCTGTGTCTCATATATCTCCAGGGTATGCGTACCACAGGTTGGGAAACTATGATCTAGACTAGAATCCTCCATAGCCTTTAACTCAAGCTGCTAACTCATGTGAAAACTATCAACTACCTTGTCTCCACTAGGATTTTGCCTGAGGTTAGCTAACTCAAGTTAAGAACATACCTTTTTTTGTAGTGAAGATTAGGTCCATGAAAATCACGGATGAGAGGGAAGCATTATGGGAACAAGCAAGTATGGAGCAAAAGAGACAATCATCCTGGAATCATTCCTCCATTCAACTTCAGAAGGATTCTGTGAGCGTAATTTAATGCTGACCTCATAAACACTAAATTATTCCTATTCCCCCACCACTTTGGGAGTAGCCTACCACCCAAAGAAGGGTTTAGGGAGCAATGCATAGTGGGGAAGCCTGTGGGTGCATGACTCCCATAGGCAGTGGAAAGGCAGAACAAGCCTTTAAGACTTCCTAAGGCCAGAGTGTTTCCCGCAAATAATCTTATATTCTATATTCTGATATGACTTGAGGAGAGAGAAAGAAAAGTCAGCTGTGTACAGCATTTTGCAAGCAGAAATCAGCTTCCAGCCTCATTCAGGTGGACAACTAAAGCTGCAATTAAAGTATCTGATACTGTTCCCATTCAAACCAATAGCAGTTTGGCCATTGACTTGAATGACAGCAAGACTGGCCCAAGTCTTATCATCCTTCAGTCCATGTGCACATTACACTGTCTGCTTAATGCTGCAAATGCAGCATCTATTTTCTTACCTATCCCATTTTATAAGGTTTAACGACAGAGCTAATGATAGCAGCGTAAATGGTTTAACAAGGCCTGTCCAGCAGCAGTGAGGACAGGGAAAAACGAGGCATAGAAGAGTGAAGTGACTTCCCAAAGATCACACAGCCAGGAGGTGGCAGAGACTGCTGCTGCAGATTTGCGTCTCCCAAGCCACACTGGTTCATATGTTTGGGTACTGTCCATCGTTTTGGTTAGAAGTAGGTAGGAGGATTAACATGACAATGGACACCTCCTTAAAGATGATCCCATCATCCTAGAACCTCTCCACCTCCATGGAAAGCTTGGCTTTCTAGAGCAGCTTGTGGCCAAACAACTCAGTTGCATATACAAAAAAGCAGACTGCCTCCAGGGACAGAACTTTGGCTCAGCAACTTGGTTGTCCTGACAGCTGAAGAGGAGGTAACATTTTGGAGAGAGGGACCTCAGAAAAAATTTTCAAAGATACAGTCTAACTTTTTGGAAATATTTGATTAACTCCCAGTGGATGAAAACTGAGCTGTTGCTCTCCTTTTCCTTCCCTTTACTTTTTTATTCTTTGTCTTTTTTCTCCCCTTATTTTTTTTGGGGGGGAGGAAAAAGATCAAATAAATAAGTGAAGTAACTTGCTCAAGGTTGCACAAAAAGTCAGTGGCATAGCCAGGTCTCCTGACTCCCAATCTAGTGCACTAGCCATTGAAAGGAAGAGGGGAAAAAAATCAACGATACTGCATTTTCACAGTATACAAGACAAGCACCACTAAACATAAATCACTTATGGAAACAATAAGGCACTGCACATCTATTTCAAGGAAAATATAAAAGACTAGATCACTCACCTCACCGCGATAGTTTGCTGCATTTAGTGCCAAAAATTCTTCAGTATAGTTCACAGAGAAGTTAACGATATTCACCAGGTGAGCGGCAACATGCAAGACTATAAAACAGAACAAAACTCAGTTCACTAAACTGCATTGTGAAGGTCACGTGAAGGCCCTGATCATGATAGCCATATGTGTAGGTGGATCTCTGCTCTTCCATATATGATCTTGTAAATCTGGGTCCCAAGTGATTTACTGGGTTGATTCCATCATTTTAATTTAGTCTATCATATTCCTAGCTTTTATATATAAACTACCTGTTCATCATTTTCATTTGCGTATTTGGAACATTACATTTATTGACCTACAGATTTTATGTAAGAACCTTCTTTATGGAACTTATCCAGCTCTAACTGAAGTCAATTGGAAAACACCCATTCACTTCAGGAGAAATAAGATCAAATCCTAAGAAACCATATGCTATTTTTATACTAGGTAAGAAAGACTGATATGAAGATACAACACATTTTGAATGTTTTAACATATTGTAATTTCTTTTCCCATTACCTTTCTCTGACTGGGAGACTTAATCAAAGGACACTGTCCAAGTCCTTAATACTTCATTGAAAATGGCAATATTTTGTGATATTTACCTGTACTACCCACATGTTTGCAATAGGTCTTCATCTCTAACATCCATGCACCTCATTTAAATTGACTATAGGTGGTCTGAAATCAGTTATGATGGCAGCTTTTAATTTTATTTCATATATGAAATAAGAATTGACACTTCAGAACCTGTAACTTTTAAGGAAAATTTCCACCCAGATTTAGATCCCAAGCTTCAAAAATGTCTGAGAAAACACACATACATGTAAACAAAGAAACACGGGGAAAAACTACCCCAAAATATACTGCACAAGAAAAGCCACAAGTGACTCGTATTGTTTCATGTGCTTCCCATGTGAGCTAGTGCTCAGCACAATAAAATCTTACCTGAAAAGACACATATAGTAACACCACATGTTATATGGAAAGCTTTACTTTTATCCAACAGCCTTCTTGTTTTCCTGCTGGCAACCTAGTAAAAGAAGAAGTCAAGCAATCTCTCTTCTAAAATGAAGCAATGTAAAATGAAGTTAAAAGTAAACGTTGTTCTAGACATGATTTATTTGTAAAATTAACTTTTATATGAGGTTTAATGCTATTTTATCACAATACCTATATTCAGCAGGAACGGGATTAGAGACAATAGAGTAACTCCATGGGCTTGATGCAGAAGCTACTGGAAGAGGTACTTTGGTCTGAGTTATTCAAGAGATCAGACTAGAGGAGCATAATGGCCCCTTCTGGCCCTAGGATACACTAAAAGTAGATGAACTTTTGCAATGTAAATGACCAATAACACAGGATGAGGTATTTGTTTACACTGTGCATTCCTATCATTGTCAGGCACCAGGACAGAGGACACAGGACAAGGAGAGCAGGTATCTTTCATTTGCAACCATCCAAAAAGTGCCTCGGGCATCCAGTATGTCTATACTACTTCAACAGCCTTACTTAGGTTCTTGTCAGAAGTAGCTAATGAGTCACATCCTATGGAAATTACTGTTTCCTGGATATTTACATAGGCCAAACCGTCTTTCATTTGTCAATTTGTTTTCCATTATGCCCAATACAATGGGATTCAATCACTCAGCTGGCGCTGGAGGCAGCATAGAGCTGCAGAATAAGGGAGTCTGCATGTCCTCGCTGCATGGCTTGGGGGCGGGGCCACAGCCCCACAGCCCACTTTTCTCTATTGTAAGGTAAGAAGGTGTAGTCCTGATATTCAAAGGATACACCAGCAATTGAGCAAGAGAGGGGAAAAAGGGAGTAAAGAGGCGTCACTTGCATACACTCTTCTTGTGCACACAAGCACAACATGGCCTTACTCACCAAAGCTTGCAGACCAGCACTATATACAGCCAAACAAATGCCTAAATAAGTATGTATGTACTGTAGCCTTACTAATATTTCTTCTGATTCTATCTATGTGGTGCGTGGTTCATGTTAAGTGGTTGTCTTCTAAATGTGATTTACCTTCTGAGATCCTCTGAGGAAAGCCAGGAGAATACGGCACATCGGTAAAAGGACCAGACTGCAGTTGAGGTTGAGGACAGATGCCGAAGCTCTGCTAATGCACAATCCTAGCTGAACAAATACAGCAAGAGTCAGATTACAGAGAGAAAGGATGGTCCAATGGGTAGGGTCCTACGCTAGGACTTGGGAGACCCAGAGTCAATTCCCTGTTCTACCACAGGCTTCCTATGTGACCTTGGGCTCTGTGTGCCTCTGTTACCCCTATATATAAATAATTGTACTTCCCTAACATATAGGGGAGTTGTGGGGATAAAAGAACTAATGACTGTGAGGGGCTCAGATACTATGGTCATGGGGGGCTCTGATAGATTGTAATAAATGATGTATTACCTCCTCAACCAATCAATCAATTTTGCAGAATTCCCATGTTCCTGATATATTCTTTATATTGTTAAATCTGTGGCATCCTGATGCTCTCAGAATACCAGTAAATCTACAGTTCTGGCCTTTCATGTGGTGTTCTCTCTTTTTCCCCTTCATAAAAGATTTCTTTTTCCCCTTAGTGTCAAAAATTAGAGAGTGGCTTTACTAAGTGAATTAAATTTGTCCCAAATGAACAGGTTTGAAGACTGTAGAGTAACTAAAAGAATTCTTTGCTCTTCCCTAGAAGAGCTTGGAGATGCCCAGCTGTTGCCCCTGAAAGCAGAAGAATCTGGAAGGTTTTTATGAGACAAAGGACTCAGCCCCATAAGTAACTATAGATATAGCTCTGTCCCTAGCTGCATAAAAGAAGAGGGTAATCTACTACGAAGATTAGTTGACCTAATTGCAGACCTGATCCAACTCCCACCAAAGTCAATGAAAAGATTCACTGACTTCAGTACAAGTTGGACTGGCCTCTTTGTATGTCAAAAGGTGACATTTCATCTGGAAAGAATTGCCATCCTAAGCAATGCTCACAAGCGCATGGCATGAAATAAATCAAAAGCAATACTCATGTCAACGGAACAACCACCCTCTATGTGACCAGACGGGTTAAACAGTCATAGTTAAGAGGAGGAAAGGATTAAACAGCATGAAGATCCTCATTAGCTGCTTAACTAAAATTCAATGATTTTGTGATAAATGAGCCAAGAATAAGGTCATAAAATAATTTAGCTAAAAGGGAAATAAATGTACAGTTTCAGAGGCTGTTGGAACAGATTCATCATATTCACCAATTCACACAGTGCTAATATGCACATTCCCTAATTTGGATTCCAAATCAGCAATGAGGATCTGATAGCTGGGAGCAACAGTGCTTCACAAAAGTTTTTATAAAATATGCTACATAGCATTTACTGATCCACTTGGATCCTAAGTAATTAAACCTAAACCATGTGATGCCTTAACCATTTATTTTGTTGTTTTATCCTTCTGTTATGTTTGCTCATTCATTTGCTAATTCACAAAAGTCTGCAACTTGCAGTAGCTTTCCCACTTATTAATCTGAATTATCATTTTTCAGTTAGCTTCTAAAAAAGATGTAGTTAGGCTGTCAGTAGATAAAGAAATTCTACTCCTAAGGATCTTCTGTAGAAAAACAACATCTGGCACACCAAAAAAACAAACAAAAAAAACCAAACTCCAACTAAACAAATAAATAAATAAGAGAATTAAAAAGTATACATGGTAAAAGACAAGTCATTTTTGCATAGGTTTTATGTATGTGTATTTTAAAACTATAAATATAAATGTATAGGTTATGACTGATTAAAATTTTTGTCCTTTTAAAAAAAAAATTAAACGTAACTTTTTTCTAAAATGTAACCTCAAATGTAATGAAAACAATTTCAGGTTTTTCCTCACTTTCGTTGGGGATGGGGAAGGGAAAGAAAGGAAAAGGGGGAAAAGGGAAAGAGGGAGAACTGGAGGGAGAGATTTAGTTTACATTTAATTGAAAAATAAAATTTAAAAAACTGCAGAGTTTTGGGAAAAAATGAAAATTTGTCATTTCTTTCTAAAATTTTTTGTGAAAAATACAATTTTTCTACCAGATCTAATATTGTATATTCATATGCCCGTGCACACACACACACTCAAATAAATAAAATAATTAGCATACACTTCTCATTTAGAATTCACATAGGCACGTCTATCAAGACTACGTCCACTGTAACATTACAGGAGGTACTGTCTTCCTGACAAGGCATAAAAGTACAATCTAAACCACTTGTAGTCATTAAAAATCCCAGGTATTTTTTTTAAAAGGGCAGAGGTATTAATCCTGATTTCCTAGCATCTTTGGCAAATTGCTTGACATCCAAAAGCTCAAAAATGTCACCATGAACCTAATTCTTTGCAAGTGATATCTAAATGGTCTCTCCACTTCCTTTGTGTTGCCTGGGGCAACATTAAAATTATCATGTAGTAACAAATGGCTCAATAGAGAGGACCTTTGGATTTTAAACAGTGATGGAGAAAGAGAAGATTCTTGCTCAAAGACAAATTGTTAGTTTAAGAGGGGAACACAGCCTCATTTAATTATCAAATAGCAGACATGCAATCCTCTCTCATCCCCTGGCAGGCTGGCATTGTCTAGAAAGAGAAGATATTATTTCACATAAGTAGCACATTAAATTGTTTCCTGCAAAAGGAGGAAGCCAACCAACCAGCTGCTGCTAGGAGTCCTCTGTCTATCTGAGCCCTTCACAAACTTGCAATGTATTTTTCCTCACCATACCTCTGTGAGGTAGGGAGGTGCTATCATCCCCATTTTACAGATGAGGAACTAAGGCAAAACGAGACTAAGGGTACATCTAATGTTCTCAGGAAAAGTTATCAACTAAGGTGAAAGTTAATGTCACAACTGCATGCACTGAAACCTAATATTAAGTTCAGAAAAGGCATTAGAAGGGAGATCACAGATAAGACCTCAATGAGTAGGGTATTATTTCACATTTTAAATGCATCTTGGAGCACAAAACAGAAGGACCAAGACTAAGAGTCCACCAGTGAACTTCCATCCATGCCTTAGCAGTCAGTTTCTCTGAGTCAAAATTATGTGTAGGATTTCTGTGGATAAGGCAAGATTCACTGCATGCTTACTTAATTTTTACTTACTTGCCTTTTGTTTATACAGAGTATTCTTGCATTATTCCTGATCACAGAGTATATGCGAATGTCACAGACCTCATAATCTGGGATGAAAGAAAAGTTTGGAATTTGATCTTTGTTAAAATCAGGTGCTCGTTAAAGAAAAGTTACTCATAACCCTAGAGTCTGCCAGATTTGGTTGGAACTCAAAAAAACTGCTTTTCTGGATAGATTTATTTATTTCCAGAAAAGGGAAGTAAGAGAGGAAAAAAATCTATCAGAACATTTTAACACCTCATTTTAGCTTGTATTTGTTCCCAAAAGAGGGCGCTTTGGAGGCAGAGAGCTATGTAATCCCATCCTCAATTAATTACAATTCTTTTAAAGTTATTTAAAGTCACTGGATGCACATTGGAGTCATCGTTTTTAAATGTTTGACACATGGTCATATACTTACAGACATCTATATTTAATGTTATTTGTAAATACATATATAAAAAATAAAAATTAGAGACCAGATTCTGATCTCAGTTACACTAGGGTAAATATGGAGTATTTATTATCAAGTTACTCTAAACTTACACTGGTGTAACTGAGATCAGAATCTGGTCTTGATGCAATGCAAATTAGGGTAGGGAGAGGAAAAAGCAAATGTCGTCACCAGATTTAGTTCCTTCCCCAACACAGGGGAGTGGTCTTCATACCAATACTGAAGCTCTACATTCTTGTGGCTAACTGCATGAGTCATTTTCCTTCCATGCCACTTGGAACCCATTAATCCAGGACCACTTCTATGGGTTTGTTTTTGGGTTTTTTGTCTGTTTCTTTCTTCATATTACCTAAGCATATGAGCACTGCAACTCTGCTGGATACAATGACACCATCTACCTGAGCAAAATAACAGTCACTGTCTGAAGTGTAACAGAAGCCATCAAAGTCTACACTGATCTCCTTCCTAGAAATCTCTTTGTGTTTCATTACCTAGCCATATTAGTTTGGGGAAGGGAGAGACTGGTTTGGGCTGATATAGGATTTTATTTGCATTTTATTTTTCAAAAACAGGGAAGATGTTCCAGTGCCCAGAGGCAGTGACCTGTTTATATGACAGGGACATTAACCTCTTGTAGCCCTGACCCAAAGCAGATGGCATGAAGCCAGGAAATAAAGATCAGCCTCTTGTCAGCACTCCTGTGTGACACATGCATTTATTGTCGTTCTAGGAATGTTGGGATTTTATATCACACTCCCTTTGAAGAAACACAGTTGCTTTCTGAAGAGTGGGACCCTGTTACACACTCTTTACCAGAAGACTGTGAAGGGATGATCCTGCCAGATGCTATGTGCTGTAAATTCCCACTGAGTCAGTTGTGAGAAAAGGGCGTTCAGAACCTAAAAGGACACAGATTGTAGGATCATTCTCTTTTGAGATGTTTCGATCTTTGATCCTATTTGCAGTCTGGGTCATGGTTTATTGAGCAGTACTGCTATTTCTGGGATTTCCTCCTTCTCCCCACCCCTTTTTTCCATATTTGTGTTGAATTCCTCCTCCATCGTCATTCGGTGCACCTGATCATATAGACTGCAAAGTAACCATCAGGAATGACCACGAAACATACTTTACTCATCTCAGGCTTTGGGAGTTAACCAACCAAGGCAAAACTGGTTGAAAGTAAACTTAGCTCTGCAAGATTTATTGTGTCTATATTCATTTGAAGGCCTTGTCTATGCTAGACTAATAAGTGAAATATCCCTCCATTGTACAGCTATCACTGCACCTATTCTCCTCTAGGTAAGTACTTTGTGCTTTTTGCCACAGGATCTAAGCTGCAATGGTAATTAGACAGGAACCTGGCATTTTTACCACAGTTCTAGAGCAGTGACTCTCAACCTTTCCAGACTACTATACCTCTTTCATGAGTCTGATTTGTCTTGTGTACTCTGAAGTTTCATCTCACTTAAAATCAGCCAAAAATACAAAAGAGTCACAATACACCATTACTGAAAAAATTGCTTACTTTCTCATTTTTACCATATAATTCTAAAATCAGTCAACTGGAATATTGTACTTACATTTCAGTACATAGTATATTGAGCAATATAAACAAGTCATTGTCTGTATGAGATTTTAGTTTGTACTGACTTCACTAGTGCTTTTCATGTAGGCTGTTGTAAAACTAGGCAAATATCTAGATAAGTTGATGCGCCCCGTGGAAGACCTATATCCCCAGGAGTACGTACCTCTGGTTGAGAACCACTGTTCTAGAGGATACAGTGGTAAAAATGCTGGTGGGTATCTGAGCCCTGTCTGCATTAATGCTTCTAATGTTGCAACTATAGATGAAGCTGCATCAGAAGCAGTACAACAGCAAGAGGTTTCCCAAAAAATGGTTGTATCAACACCCTTGATATCAACAGCCACTTCAATGGAAAAGAATTAAGAAAGCAAACAACGAATGTTAAAGATCTGTATAGTTCAAAGAATGAGCTCTTTGTTGGCTCTTAACAGATGATAACCCTAATAATATTGTTGAATTGTAGACTATCCAAGAGAGTCTGAGAAGAGAGGAAAAAGGGTTAAAGGAAACTGCAAAAGAAACTGGAGAAGTCAGCACTACATGGCAGATAGGAGGACTGCCACTCTTTTTTTACATTGATATCCAGAAGTTAAGGCAAAAAATGAAATGGCTTATAATCATTTATTAACCACGCACACAGGAACCATGAGAATGAGATGCGGAGGCAGGAAGACTGAGACAATTAATAAAACAACTCCTCTAAGAAATATACATCATGAGAACTGGCATAGGAGCTAACCGGAACAGGCCCACAAGCTTGGCTAAAGTTATGATGACTAAAAACTAAAGCCCCTGGTCATCTATTACGTTTGTGTCAGAACTTGTAAGCATGCCTCTAGCTGGCTTTCCCAGCCACTTGTCGGGCTCCTACCCTTTATTCACTCCAACAGAGAGACCGCTCTCAACACTATCAACTTGCTACCCCCAAACCATATAATAGTAAATTTCTTATTGATCCTCCAGTGTCCCCCCACACACACCTTCAAGGGTCACTAAGCAGCTCAATTCTTCCCACAGCAAATCTCTCCTGCCCCCAACACCCCACCCCACAGCCCTGGCAAAAGAAAAGGCACTGTGGGGATCACTTACACCTAGCATCTGATGCAAGTAGTAGTGCTGTGGCCCGCGGTAATAGCACAGGAAGGTTCTCCAGAAGAGCCACACATTGAGGGAGAGCCAGAGAAGCTAAAAGGAACAAAACAAGACGACGTGTGAGGAAAAGGGCACGTGCACAAAGCAGCCCCTCTCCCTTATTTCCTTTCAGCGCGCACGCGAGCGGCTCTCCAAGGACTCGGAAAAGCTGGAGGAGAAAACGAGCCCAAAGACATTGCAGAGAGCAGCCGCCGCCGGCTGCAAAACTTTTTGTCCCCAGCCGACCTCCCAAAAGTGTGCGTCTGGGAGGCCGTCCGCTCGCGGGCATCCTGGCTGCGAGGGGCGGCCTCTCCTCCAGCTTTCGGAGAGTGGAAGGATAGGGGGGAACAACCAGCGTGAGGGAAGAGACCGAGACCGCGCCAGGGAAGGCGCCCCGCGGACCCACCCGCCCCGCACGCGCACAGCCACTGCCCGCACACACGCGGCGACCCGCGCCGCTCCCCGCCGAACGCAAGGCGCGTGCGGATGCCCGCGGGGCCCGGCGCTGCACACACCGCGCCGGGAAGGGAAGGGACGGTCCGCGCGCGCCTCCCCACCCCGCCGCGGCTCGGTCCCGGGCAGCCCCGCGCGCCGAGCTCCAGGCGCCCCCGGGCAGAGCCCAGCCGCCGCGCCCTACCAGACAGAGGTGCTTGCCGCCCTCGTTGGCCAGCCAGCTCCGCCCGCACTGCGCCATGCTGCCCCCGGCGCCCGGGGCACACAGCGGCCCCTCGCCGGCTCTGCGCCTGCTGCCGAGCGGCGGCGACTGGAAGCCCGGCCCGCCGCTCCCCCTTCCGGCCGCCGCCCCCTCGCGCTGCCTCCCGCCCGGCTCCACCACGCCCGGCTCGGCTCTGCCCTGCCCCCGGGGGCCCGGCCGGGGCAGCCTCGCGCTCAGCATGCTCACCAGCCTCCTCTGAAACCCCGCACTTGCCAGCAGCAGCAGGCTGGGCTTTGGGGGGCAAATGGGAAAGGAAGGGGGGCAGATTTTGGGGGGCAAACTGCACCCCATGGAGGGCTGCAGGATGGGGAAGGAGAGGGGCAGCTTAGGCAACAGTGGCCAGGAGGGTATGTGAGCCAAGGGGTCAGCAAGAGGGAGATGCACTGCCAGCCAGTGGGAGGGGAAACTCTGGGAAAGGAAGGGGCAGAAGGGAGGATACCAGTTGCTGGGAATGGGGTGAGCCCTCTGCAGCAGTGGGCAGGGTAGGGTGGAGGGGCTTGTGTTCCTGGCTGGATGGTCCATGTCATAGAATATTAGAGTTGGAAGGGACCTCAGGAGGTCATCTAGTCCAACCCCCTGCCCAAAGCAGGACTCAGCTTAAAAACCTCTAAAGATGGAGATGCCACCGCCTCCCTAGGTAACCCATTCCAGTTCTTCACCACCCGCCTAGTGAAAAACTTTTTCCTAATGTCCAACTTAGACTTCCATCACTGCAACTTGAGACGGTCGCACCTTGTTCTGTCATCTACGATCACTGAGAACAGCCTAGCTCCATCCTCCCTCGAACCCCCTTTCAGGTAGTTAAAGGCTGCTATCAAATCTCTCCTCATTATGTATGCACCCTTCACCCCATGGCGATGGTATGAAAGGCCCAACGTAGCCGAATGCCTCCAGCTCAGAGCCTAAACATCTTTGAGGATCTGGGTTCTCCAGACACCTTACTTACACACACACAAACCCGAGCGGGGCTGGGACCCCGCAGGCCAGGTTGCAATGCCACTAAGAGTTGGCCCAGCTGCCCGTCGAGCAGGGATGAGGCTTGGCCTTTTCCACCCACCTCTGATCAGGAGTCCCAGAGTTTCACACACACACCCCTTCTCTGCACTCCTGCTGAATTCAGATTCTCAAAAGTGCCCTCCCTTTTCAGTGCCCACATTCAAAGAATGAAGCATTTGAAAGTTAGGAAATGGCAGATTTACCATTGTCAGCATGACCTTACTTCTGTCCCCTTGAATGTCTGTCCTGTGCATTGAAGGAGACCAGGTCCTGTGGAAAACAAAAACAAAAAAACCCAGTACGTGATCCTGTCATTAAAAACTGTTACCACTGTGCATACAGACAAGGGAGGCAAATTAAGAGCTTCATGGGCAACTGCGTATCTGGGATTTCCTTACTTTTGATGGCTTGAGTTTGCGACCTAAATAATGTTCTTTTAACATAGTTCGTTGTGTGTATTTTTTGTTTTCTTAAAAAAAAGAGCAACCAGTTGTAATACCACCCCTCACAAGGCACCACCAGAGCCTGAACACAGAAATGTCAGCATTGATACCCAGACTGCTACTGCTTGAGCTACTGCAGGCTATTTTCCCTGAATGAAGTAGGGGCTGTGGGATGTGATGAAGGGAAGCCTAGCCCAGCCTCGTCACCTTTAGGGGAAGACCTGCCCTACATGTTGTCCCCAGAGGGGGGAAGTGGTCACTAGAGCCATGTGCCTGGCCCAGGTTGTGAGAAGACCAGCCCTCTCTCTCTCTCTCTCCCCCACTCTGTCTGCAGGTTGTGGGAGAGCCTGCCCCATGAGGTGCCTTTGGGGGAGGAAGGAATGGGGTACTGGAGCCAAGTGATTGAGGGGCAAAACACACCAAACACTCTTCAGTGCTGTTGCTCTGGCAGCTTGATGATGGTCCTAGTACAAAGGGTTCTGCTATTTTGGCTGTGACATGAGCCCAGCCTCAGAATGCTGAGTGATTTTGGCTGCCGCTGCCTAATCCTCAAATCAAGGTCCCTGCAAAGTACAGCTCAGGAAGGCAACTATGCCGAATGGTGCTATTGCTAAGAATACTGGAAGCAAGCAAAAAACACTATACCTTGAATTTTGAAACTGATCAGAACTATTATTTGATGCCAGAGCAGTGATAACGTCAGGAAAAAAGGCGTTACTGTTTAATTACCTGGTTTTCTCTTTTTTTTTCTTCTTCTTTCTTCATCTCTATTGGAATGTATAGAAAAACTGAAGACATTTATAAAGAAAGCTGGTTGATAAAATTGCCCTGCACAATCATTTCAGAGGTCGAATGTCAGGGAAATGTTCTGTATTCAAAATGAAATGTGCAGGATGTACATCGCTAGCACAGGGCTTGGCTGAGGCCTTAATCACTACCACTATAGAGATAAAGCAGTCTGACCTGTGCTATTGCATACTTGACAACACGCTACACTGCAGGTTCTCCGCCGAGATCTCTCAGGAAATGTAGTTCATGCAGAACTTGACTGTCCACTTATTGAATACGCTTCCTCACGTGGAGCAGATGACACATACACCAGTGACTCTACTGGCCGCCATCTTATTTCCAGAAGTTCACTTCAGCCCTTAATGGTCCTACCTGAATTACAAACTGTCCCTCTCTTCATAGCTACCAGAAGGTTGGGAACAGCTGAGGCACGTGAGCTAACATCCCAAAAATGTACATGGTGGGGGAGGCAAAGGGGCAGGCCATTTTCAGCTAAGAGCCCTTGACTCAAATTTGTTCTCTCTCCTTCTTCAATTTGAGTTTGCAAATGGTAGTGGACAGCCCAGCTACTATGACAGGCTTTTCCTGGGGGGCAGTCACACAGTGACACTGAAAAGGACTTAGCGGTCATGGTAAATAACCAACTGAACATGGTATCCCAGAGAAATGATGTGGCTAAGCATGCAAATGTGCCAACTGGATGAATAGGAAGGGCAATATCAAGTAGGAGTAGGGCGGTGCTATTACCTCCATTTACGCAATCAGTGAGACCATTGCTAAAATACTTTATCCAGCTCTGGTGTCCCCACTTCAAAACGGATGTTGAAAAATTGGAAAGGAGTCAGAACAGAACTCGGAGAACAATCTGAGGTGTGGAAAACATGATTTATATTAAGAAATTCAAGCTATTTTGTTTATCAAAAATTAAGAGGTGAGTTGATTATGGTCTATAAGTATCTAAATGGGGAAGAGACTTCTGATGATAGTTTGCTCTTTACCAGAAAAAAAGGAATAACGTGATCCAATGGTTGAAAGTTGAAGCTAGACAAATTCTGACACACATTTTAACAGTGAGAGTAATTAACCGTTGGAACAACTTCCCTAATGAAGTGGTGGATTCTCCATCACTTAAAGTATTTTAGTCTAGATTGGATATCTTTCTAAAAGAGATCAAACAGAAGTTGTTGGCTCAGTACAGAAATTACTACGTGAGCTTCTTTGGGCTGTGTTATGAAGGAGTTAAGGCTACACAATCATTATGGTCCCTCCTGGCCTTAAAAATCTATTAATTATTATATTTATTATGTAAAACTAAATATTACTTTTATCTACTGTACAGTTCTGCAAGGGTCTGATTCTACTTACATTGAAGTCAATGGAAAAACCTCAATAGAAGTTGGATTGGGCCTTAAACCTTTTAAAAGCTATAAGACATTGCTATCTTAATTTTCCTTCAAGGTGTTGGTCAGTTCTGTAAAGAACATACAAACCCAAAGCAAGTTTTATAATCAGTAGGACAAATGAATGCAAGTAATGCTTTTCACTAGTTTGTCATGGAATGCACTGCAGCTGTATTTATTATACATGCTTTGCCTGCATGTGCTGCTTACTTGCATTCCATTATATTAATCAGAGCTACAGCTGTGCGCTGGAGTTGGCATTCAGTCTTTTCTTGTTTAAAGTAGGAATGTGTGGGAGGTTATTTGAGGACATAAGGCTACATGGCCTCATGGTATATTTTTTTGATACATGTAGCATGGAATTGAACAGTGAAATCTGGGCTCAGTGGTTTGGAGGGCTATTAACAGAAGCAAAACTTACACTATTAATGTCATTGATAGATTCAACAAACACCTTCTCTAATGGCTTTTTACTGGTACTGCTATTTCTATAAGAATCAAGGACCAGCTTTTCAATTAGTGCAAATTGGCATCGCTCCAGTGAAGTCAATAAAGCTACACAGGTTTACATCAGAGGCTCTAGCCCCAGATCTTCAGAAGCAGTTTTCACTTCAGACTCTAGGGAAACAGTAGAGTCAGTCAGGGAGCCATTCCTGACAGAGCTTATCCTTTGGTATGCAGCAGATGAAAAGATCCAGTTTCAAATAATAAAAGAAATCATACAAAATGAAATGCCCTAAAGGACAGGTGCCCTTTGTGTAGGTTATTCCTCTTCTATAGCTTTGAAAATAGTGATATACATATTGAACATTGTTCTGTCCTTGTAGCTTGATATTGAACTGCACACTGTAGTTATGAAAAAATAAAACAAACAGCTCCTAACTTCCATGGGAACGTTTTTAGCAAATACAGGGAATCATATAGGGGCAACTTCTATTTTATTTTTACATTGCTCCAACATTTAGGTCTGGTCCACACACACGCCGAAATTCGACGGCAGTTGACCAGAGATATGTAAGCTACTGTACGTAGCTTGTGCATCTTCTGTCAACTTCCTAAATTCTAATTAGTGCAGCGGCATCCCCATTACGCTGCACCAATGAAAAATGCCCTCCTGCCAACGCAGCAGCGTTAATCTTTTTTCTGGGATGGATTTATTGAGTCAACTTTGGATCTATTTAACGAGTCTCCACTGCTGCTCAATCAATCCCAAATAATCAATCTGGCGGCGCCAATAGTGTCGCCATGAGTGAAGACATAGCCTTACAATGTTCCTGCTTGAATCTTTCTTTTTCTTTCAAGAGAGAGCAAAAAAATCTGAAGTGAAGGGTTAGATGAGGAGGGAAACCTTTAGCTCCACATAAAGTTGTACCTTCCTGTGGAAATGGTAATAACTGAGTTCTTTTTGAACGAAGTCCAAGAAACTAGCTGTCTTTGTTACTGTGCTATTTTCAAAGTGTGGTACTAGATGGGAAGTGTGATCTAATTGCCTGGGATGTCAATTCCCTGCTTTACCTCATACTTCCTGTGGGATCTTGAGCAAGTCACGTAAGGTAAAATTTTCAAAAGTATCTATGTGACTTAGGAGCCTAAGCCCCATTGAAAGTCACTGAAACTTAAGTCACTTAAACCTAAATACACAAAGCTAATTAGGCTTGTAAGAGCCATAGATTTCAATGGATTTTGGGAGCCTAAATTGCTTTGGGGGTCTGGGCTATAGATTCCTTTGAAAATTTTACTATTTATCTCCCTATAGCTTCCCAATCTGAAAATGCCACTCTCATGGCAGACTGCAAGACACAGGGCAGACAATCCCCAAAAGCTGGTGGTTTGTTCTGTAATTAGATTCACCAAACCAGTAACAAAAAAGCTTCTGCAATACCATGCTGGTTAACAAGAAGCCACACACAGTCCCCTTGAGGCATTCCAGCCCTTCGTTCTCACCCAGGCAAATTAGTCTAATATAGTGAGAAAACCCAATTCACCATATGTGAGGTTCTACCACTCTCAAAGGATCAGACACTTACCCCTAGGTCAATCTATATTTCAGATCTTACCCAAATATCACAATCTCAGCCAATCCTTAGTAAACTAACTAAAGGCTTATTAATAAAAGGTCCTTATATCAGATTTGTAACAGTGATGGAAGAGTCTCCTGGCTTGCAGAAATCTCTCTGAAATCATCCCAAAAGCTAAGAATCCAAATGCAACTTAGATGTAAAGTCTGTTAGAGTCTTTCCATGCATTTTCCAGGATATTCCAAGTAACGACTTAGAAGATCTCAGTCCTATGACTTAAACTTTCCCTGTCCAAAGTTCAGCAGACTAGAGATAGCAGAATCATGCCCAAGGTCCAATATTTATAGCTCTCTAGCAGGCTAACCTGCTAAGCCTTCTCACAGACATTGTCACAGTATGGCTTTTCTTCGAGGAAGAATAGGCGCCGCAGATAGTTTGTGAACCATCATTGTTAAAATATGACCCTGGCTTTGATGCTAACATTCTATTTCCTATGCATACACAGTTAATCTTTACATAAGGCAATTAGCTGGTCCTTCATTATAACAGGGACAGTTAAATTGAAGACAATATAAGTAATATTATTAATCTCCTGTAGTGTCTCCTATCTTTGATCTTAAGGGTAACTGAACACAATCACCTACATAATGTAAAGCAATTAAGACACAAAAAGGATTTAGCATCTAAAAGCTAATTTGGTTACATTAGTAAACTTCTAACAGGATACAGGTACACAGACAATTTCTAATACCATTGATGAATGGGTTAGTGATTAATGGTCTAGTACATCTCTTCAATGTTCACATATAAGTGAATTGTCCTGATACAATTGTAATGTTTCTTGTTAAGTTGTTATGGGTTATATAAGGTACCACATTCCAAGATATAACTCCTCCATCTTGTAACTGTGACCTACATTCTTTGTTCCTAGATATATTTATTTGTTCCTTGCATTTGTATGTATTAAAACACATTGTTCAAATGCACCTTGCTTATCAAATGATCCAGATTAGTCTGTATAACTGATCTTTTGCTATCATTATTTACCACTCCACCAATCGCTGTCAGCTGCAAATGACACCCATAATGATTTTTATTTTCTTCCAGATCATTAATAAAGATATTGAATAGCTTGGGATAAGAACACACTCCTACTGGGCCCTCTAGAAACACCTGCCTTGGATAACAATACTTTGCCATATAATGGATACATAGGAGGGCCTTTTTCTTCTAAGGATCTGAAAGAGCTTTAACAAAAACATTGCCTAATTAAGCCTGAGATCAACTCCATTGAGTAGCTAAGAGCTACACAAGAATTACTTCACCCACAAAGCAGCCTCCTCTACTTATTCAAATCAACTAAAGACCCTAGTCCCATCAGTTGTACCACTGAATCTCATTTTCAAATAGTTCAAAGGAGTGATCACAAAGTGTCCTAGACCGAGAGCCCCAAAGATTATGTGTGAAATCCTGACCCTACTGAAGTTAATAAGAGTTTGCCATTGGCTTTGTGGGGGGGGCCCAGGATTTTACCTTAAAGTCTTGTATTTATCCAGAAAACAGGTCCAGCACAGCAGCAATTAGTCCCTTGTTATTAGTTCCAAAGGGACTTGAAGTCTTTAAATCATTATTTGAGGACTTCAATAACTCAGTTTTAGGTTAGGGGTCTATTACAGGAGTGTGTGGGTGAAGTTCTGTGGCCTCTGTTGTGCAGGAGGTCAGACTAGATGATTATAATGGTCCCTTCTGACCTTATAGTCTATGAGTCTATGAGAAATCATGCAAGTCTCACCATACTGTCCCATCCTGTGCTTCACTGCAGACCTGGAAGGGATCACCTCAAAGGATGGCCATCAACCTGATGCAATGTGGCACTGTTATTCTGTCTCTGTTCCCATTTCCTGTTGTCTTTATCCTTGCTGCTGAGATTATAAACAGAGCTTCAAAACAATGCCAAAGTAGTGATTGTGAAATAAATAAAGCTAGGAATTGTTACAAAAACAAAATTGTTATGAAAAACACCAACTCATGTCATGCTGGCCACTGAAAAACCATGTCACAATAACAAGTTTTGGTCATTACAAACCTGGGATGCATTGAAACCAGTAATCTAGACATGAAAGATTCCATCACCCATTATCAGTCCCCTAAACGCACTCACTGAATTTAAAGCCATCAAATTCTACATTTAATGCAATTACACTTCCTGAGAAAGATCTCTGTTATTGTCCAATTACTTAATCATACCCTTTGTCATACTGAGTCCAACGTTTACAAAAATAATAAGTAGAGTCAATTATTAGCATTGTGAATATACATAACTCTTCATAGAACAGAGCAACATACGTCCCTGCCCTAATGTGTTTACAATCTCAGGCTCAGGTACTGCAAAATGCACATTTACAGGAAGCAAGGGCAATCAGCATAACTGCTTGATGATCAGGGCCTTAATGGGAAAATGTGGAGCAACACTACCACAGTCAGTGGAATTACATCAGTGTAATAGAGAACAAAATCTGGGCAACTATTCTAGTCTTCCCTTCCCCCCCCCCAGCACTTACTCCTTACAAGTATAGATTCCACCCTGGCATAAAAGGCTGCCAATATGAGAATTTCCATTTCAAACTCTTTTTTGTAGGTTTATGATTTACTTGTGTATATATACTTTACAAATAACAGATGCTGAGACATTGGTGAAACATCTCTTTCAAAACATGCCATTCTTTTGCAATATAACTGCATGTAAAAAATTGGACAAATGTCAGCTATTTTAATCCATTTTGTGGTTTATTGCCATACCCTCACCAGGGGAAAACTGAAAGTCTCTTCTATGTTGAGATATATGACTTACATTTTACTGTATATAATATTTTGAATCCAGATGGGTCCAAAAGCATCTTATAAACTTTACAAACAGATGAAATGCAGCTACCACTTTAGGTGAAATATGGGAACTGTTTAACAGAGCACTTTAACAATATCATCCCAGCTAGTCCATAGGTCTCATCTGATGCCTTATTGCATGTTTCAAAGAAATTATTTTTTGAATGGCAAACCACATAACTTTTAACATCTATAGTATAAGTGGAGCTTCTGGTTGTTCATACAAGCATTAAGTTCCCACAGTCTTTGAAAGATCATACTGTTTTCTTTCTATGCCATGGAATCTTATGGTTCCAAAACATTCTCTTTTGCCTTCTCATGACTTCTGGTTGAAAAGCTTGTTACTATCACCTTTATGTATGTTAGTGCTAACATCTATATGACTGCCTACTGACCCTAAAGATCACACCAAGAACTACTACTAATAAACAACACCATCATTTCTTCAGCTCAGATTCTCAAAAGTATTGTGTAGTATTCTTTATTTTCATTTCCTTTGGGGAAAATCTCAAGTATTAGAGACGGATGGCCTGGAAAATAAATTGCCCTCATTTCCAAAGTATGAGTGTCTCTTTTATTGCTCATTCTTCATTTCAGACATTATGAATCCTTGATAATCAAGATTAGATGAATGGTATTTATTTTCCATTATTCTGTCCCTTTACTAGGGCAGCAGGCACTCCTTAGTATTTTTGCACTTTAATGTTATAAAAAGAGTTTCTCTACAATATCTTCTCTCTCCCTCTCTCTCACTCACTCACACACACAGAATTCAAAATGCCTTAAGTCACTCAAGTACTGAATGACATACTAGGTGCTTGAGCAAATATTTTTGGCAAGTGCTTTCTTAATGTACTATATCTCAATATAACCTGACATACTATTAGGAAACCATAAATGCACATTCTGGTAGTGGTGAAAGGATTAAACAAAACTAACTTTCAAGTGTCCAGTGTGTAAAAATTATCAAAATCAAAGGTCAATGAGAGGTAACATTTTGTAATGACTTTGTACAAGGCATGACTTGCTGGTTGCATTCCTGACAAGTTTGTTCCATCCCTCCCAATCCCCCTTATTCAAACATGTTAACATTCACTCTCTGATTAAGGGTATGTGAATGAGCATACGGGTAGAAAAAAAATCTGTATTATTTATTTGTAGTCAGCTTTTTGCCAAAACCAAAAACCCTTATTCTTTCCTGGAATTAAGTTGCTCCCAAAAGGAGCCCAATTCTACAGTTCATCTGTAGGCAAAACACCCAATATCTTCAAGGAGTGCTGGACAGCTGAGGTTGAGGCATCACCAAAATGTGTAAATCTATAAGTTTATTTATCCAAAATTAATGCTAGCAGTATTAAAAAGTGCCTGAACAAAGGAATATCTTCCATTAACTGATCATGTTATTTAGCTGAACATGGGCTTCATACTTAAATGTCTCATTTTCAAATATTACTTTGCTTTATCTAAAGTTGGTGTGAAGAACAACCTTAATAATTCTTTCAATTCTATCTGAAAATCTAATCATAAAGGCAAGCCTCTAGATGCAGTAGGACATTTACAGACCCTGAACTCTGGAGCTATTGCCCATCTGTACACACGGAACAATACAGACTGTATATTTAAAGAGAAGGATACCTTGAATAGGAATTGTATTGGGTCATCAGATCAAATTCTCTACAGTGAATCTTGCTGGAGATTATTGTCCTCTGCCCTTTATTCCTGACCCCTTGGGAAGAACTATTCAACTTGGCTATCAAGGAATTATCTATTTTTATACCTGCCAGCACATAGTATTGCCTCACAAGCGAGTTTATCTTCACAACACCTCCATTCTGTAAGGAAGTGCTATTATCACCGCCATTTTACGGTTTTGAGGACTGAAAGACTCGTTCATTTGTCCAAAATCACACAAGAAGTCTGTGGTGGAATTGAACAGAATTGAACTTAAGTCTCCGAATCCCCAGACCAGTGTCCTAAGCACTGTACCATCCTTCTACATGGAGAGTAATCAAATTTCCAACAACTACTTTTCCCTCATCTCTTGTCTCTTCCACTGTGGAAAACCTCAACATTTCAGGTTAATTTTGTTCCAAAGTTTAGAACATCTAGTGGTAAGTTAGGGTTCTCTCTCTGAGATCCGTCACACCATAAGAACATTTTGCTGACTGCAAAGAAGCATTCTCGTTAAACACCATGTGATTCACTTATTACCAAATTAAACGTTACAGCCTTGTTTCCCCTTGCCCTGAGGTCAGTTATAAAAGTTCCACCAACTTCAATGGAAGCAGAATTGGGCCCACTGTCCTCAGAAACCTCACAAAATGATCACTCAGTTCCAAAGCATTTAATGCTCTAAACAGAACATTACCCTAAGGTGTTTAATTTTCCTCATAACAGAATGGCACAAACATCTGAGCAAATTCCAGATCAGTGAGAAACACATTTCTGAATATAATTGGATAACAGAACATCCTTCCATTGCCGGTTAGAAACATAGGATTTTCCATTTTCTATTGATCCTTCATAAATCTGATGTGCTTTCTCCTGGGAGTAGCCAATATTTTATAGAATCGTAGGACTGGAAGGGATCTCAAGAGGACAAATAGTCCAGTCCCCAGCACGTATGGCAGGACTAAGTATTATCTAGACTATCCCAGACAGGTGTTTGTCTAACTTGATCTTAAAAATCTCCAATGATAGAGATTTCACAACCTTCCTAAGCAATTTATGCCAATGCTTAACTATCCTGATGGTTAGGAAGTTTTCCTAATGTCCAACCTAAACCACCCTTGCTGCAATTTAAGCCTCTTGCTTGTCCTATTCTCATAGGTTAAGGTGAACAATTTTTCTCCCTCCTCCTTGTAACAACCTTTTATGTACTTAAAAACTATTATCATGTCCCCTCTCAGTCTTCTCCCCAGACTGACCAAATGCAATTTTTTCAATCTTCCCTCATCATAGGTCATGTTTTCTAGATCAGGGAATGGAAGGTTGGAAACTAGAAGAGCTTGGCTTGTTTAGCTTCTCAAAAAGAAGGGGAAGAGAGGATAGAATTGTACCCTATAAATATATTGGTGGGATAAATACCAGGCGGGATGAAGTACTATTTAAGCTAAAGGACAATGATGGCACAAGAACATATGGCATAAACTGGCCATGAACGAATCCAGATGGAAATTAGAAGAAAGTTTCTAACCATCAGTGGAATGAGGTACCAGAGCAGCTTCCCAGTAGGAGTTGTGGGAGCAAATGACTTAATTAGTTTTCAAAAAGAGCTGGAGAAATTTTTGAGTATGATTGTATGACAGGGTTGCTTGCAATGGCAGGGGGACAAAGCTCAGCAGCCCTGGGGCTCACATCTGGTTTATATCTTATATTCCATGCTTCAGGGTTTCAGCCAGCCACCTGCAGGGATCAGGAAAGGATTCCTCTCTTCCCCTCCCCGCCCCCATGTATTCTGGTTTGTTGATGGTGGTGGTTGGTTAGTTGGTTTTCTGTTTTGTTGTGAATCTCTTTCTTCTGAAGCATTGTGGATAGTTGGCTAGAGATGGGGCACCAGACAGGGTAGGCTAGAGTGCTTACCAAACATTTTCTCTCTCAGGTTCTTGGCTGGATGGATCTTGTTCACATGTTCATGGTCTAACCGACCACCATATGTGGGACTGGGAAAGAATTTTCCCCCAGATCAGAGTGGCAGTGGCCTTGGAGCATTTTCGCCTTCCTCTGAAGCATGTTCAATGCAAGTCACTTGCCAGGATTATCTGTGTATTTCTCATTTAATCATTTCCCTGCCACTATGGGGCTTCATCCACTGGTGCACATCAATCCCTCCTATTCTCTGCCTGTGGCACATAATAGTCTTGCCTCTTGTGGGCTGTAATACTTTGCTCTAATTTTGGTTGTTGGATTGAGTTGTGAGGGCGCAGAGTGGTGTGGATTGCCCGTGACACATAGAAGATCAGATATTTTGGTCCCTCTAGCCTTCACTTCTGTGATTCTGACCATATCTTTGAATGAATACATGATATTTTATTTATTATTAGTAAAGATGTACATTTGTCATGGCCATGAGTTCCCTGACACAAACACTCAAAATAAAATCATAAAAAAGGCCCAGTAACATTTTGAATTTTTATTCATTTGTTTTCTGTATGCAATTACCTGTCAGCAACATTGTACTCAATTTCAAATGTTTTAACGGGAATATTGATTTCACATTAATATTTTATTTTTCAAAATCATGGCATTTAACTGTAAAAACAGTATAGAAGTGACTTTTTACACAAAACCTCCCAGTGCTTTGGAGCATAAAGTTGTTGGATGGTTGCTGTTGATTTTGTGGTTGTTTTTTGTCAGATAAGTATATTACAATATCTACATAGAGATATTATGGTCATATATGGGAAAATATTTAGGTTCATAAGTGCTTATACATTGTACTAATTAGTCTTTAAGTAAGCTGTAGGCTGTAACGATGAAACTCACAATTGCCTGATATATGCCAAGATAATGTTTGATCCAGAGTACAGCTTCATTCTTTTTCCTTGCTATAGAAATTAACAATTGTTATTTATAGCTCATGTTACTGAAAGAAACTAAATACCCATGTAGCCTAAGGAATGCTGATTGCTAACTGAATGTTCCTTTTATGAGAACAAAGAATGGGAAAACAACCTCTGTGTGCAGATTTCCTGAATTAAAAAAAAAACCAAAAACCAGCACTTGGTAGTTGGAACATTATTCCACGATGTATTTAAAACAACTAATTTATCACCATCCACTTTCTAAATGCAAGTGTAATTTCAAATTGAGAGGTATAAATAAAGGAATGAACAGTATATAGTATGTGTAATTATAGCTGTTGCCTTTCTGTCTCTTGAATTACTTTGAAAATTCACTGGCCAGCAAACTTAAAGTGTTTTTCCAAGACCACGCTTACTGAAGTGTAGAAAATGTGACTAATTTAACTGGACATTTCCTATGCCTTCATCACTGTACAATATAAACAAAATTTTGAAGAAGGGGCAATAAACTAAGATATATACTGTATGGCATTTTCCCCACCTTCCAGTAAAAATTCCAAAATCCAAAATACCACAATAAAATCTTGAAACATGGTTTACAGAAATTATTTTCTATTTAACTAGCATGCCACATTAAGAACTATCTTCATGGTGTTTCACTGAGATATAAAATGAAGAAACTTAAAGTGCTATAAGAAACTTCCTGGAAAGGTTTGTTGGTGACAGCAAATATTAGTTCCCTGGGGTATCTTAGCCTTGAGTTTCTCTTTTATTGGATCTATTTCAGAGATGATAAAGCTAAGCTCATATAGAAAATGGTCTTGGGATATGATAGACATAACACGATTTATTAGTTCAAAAAGTTCAAAGAGGTTCACAGAGGGTTGTGCTAAAGCCCATGCATATTTGCCAACTTTGAAAAAAATATTTCCGGAGAATTTTCCGGGTTAGTTGGCAATGTCAAGGTTGCCACTGGAGTCATTTGTGTGTATCATTGTAGCCATTCGCACTTATGTACTACTTTCCAAACTTTAGAACATAATAACTGCTAGTAATAGTGATTTCAATAGCAACCACTATTACTGACAATGATAGAAAGGAGACAAATGGATAAGGCAATGGATTGAGACCCACAAGATCTGGTTGTGTTCCTGTCCTGCCACACATATGAGGACTGGGTAAGTCTCTTTATCTTTCTGTGCTCAGTTCTCTTCAATATTTCTATACCTCATGGTGCTGTTGTGAAGCAGGGAAGTATTGTTTGTAATCATCTGAATGCTACAGTGACTGGAGCTGTAAGTGTAGAGGTAGAAAACTGAAAGGAAGCTTTCTTATAAGCTTCCATTCCTTAACACATATATCATATCACTTTCCTTCAGTTGGGGTATATCACTTTTCCTCAGGAAAAAATAAAGATAACATTACCATTTTATTATGATCAGCCAGAAATCCAGCAGAAATAAAGATTATTTGAAAATCTTTACAAGAACCAGTTTCACGTGTAGTTTTAAACTTGCCTTTTTTGTATTGTAAACTCTAGAAGACATTCAGATAATGTACACAGAAAACAAACAAATTTTTAAACAATTTTTTTGAAAGTGTTGCTTCCTCAGAAATTTTTTTTGATTATGATAGACCGCTTGAAGCTGAACACAAATATAATTTCAGACTACTTGTATCACGTAGGAATTTGGAGAAACAAGAAATTGACTTTTATTGAATGTAATGCATTTAATCGCATAACGGTGCTGACGCTTTGCAATAGTTCAACTGAGCTAAAAATGTTTTGTTGATGATTTTC
Source organism: Mesoclemmys tuberculata (assembly GCA_007922155.1). Lineage (NCBI taxonomy): Eukaryota > Metazoa > Chordata > Testudines > Chelidae > Mesoclemmys > Mesoclemmys tuberculata. The sequence goes on along the minus strand of ML675690.1, from coordinate 1,976,776 downwards.
ATTTGTACTCAGTGTCTGAGGCTTCTCATTTAAGTGTCCAACAATAATTGGCTAGCATTGATGGATTCCATTTGCCCTGATACCATTTTTCCATGATCGCAATGTCCTGGTGAAACCTTTCACCATGCTTATCACTGACTGCACCAAGATTGGCAGGGAAGAAGTCTAAATGCGAATGCAGAAAATGAATCTTTAGTGAAATGTTGCACTTCGTGGTTTTATATGCCTGAAGCATGTTGTCAACCAGCTGCACATAGATTGATGCTCTGTAGTTGCCAAGAAAATTTTCAACAACATCCTTGAATGCCTTCCATGCGATTTTCTCTGGGGTTCTTCAGACTGCCTGTCATTGATGACCTGTTTGATTTGTGGACAAACAAAAATTCCTTTCTTAATCTTGGCATCAGTTATTCTGGGAAACATCTCTCTCAAATATCAAAATCCTTCATCTTCCTTGTTCATCGCTTTCACAAAATTTTTCATCATTCCGAGTTTTATGTGAAGAGGAGGCAAAAATACCTTTGTCAGGTCTATAAGTGGTTTATGTGCCACAGTTTACTGCCCTGGAACCAACTGCTTGTGGAGTGCCCAGTCCTTTTAAATGTAGTGAGACTCTTTAGCACGGTTGTCCCATTCGCAAATGAAACAACAGTACTTGGTGTATCTGAGCTGCACTCCTTGTAGCAGCACAACTACTTTCAGATCGCCACAGATGTTCCAGTTGTAGTTGCTGTACTGTATGTGTTTCAACAGAACTTCCATATTTCCGTAGGTTTCTTTCATGTGTACTGCATAGCTGATTGGTACTGAAGGGTGGACTGCCGTTATGTAACAACACAGCTTTCAGGCTTAACACTGACAAATCAATAAAGACACCATTGTTGTGGGTCTTGCTGGCAACCCAAAGCAGTGAACAGCCTCTCAATGTCAGTGCAGAGACACAGATTATCAACCTGACCAAAGAATTGCGTCAAATCTTCTTGGCAGCTGTGAAAGACAGAAATTTTCATGCCTGGTGACAGCAGACCCCATCCTTGCAGTATTGAACTCAGTAATTCTGCTTTTGCCTTTGACAAATCCAAGTCCCAGACCAGGTCATTTACCTTAGATTGAGTTATCAGATGAGGCTCACTCGATGTAAATGGCTCAAAATCTGGATTACTTGTGTTTTCCATTCCTGTCTCGTGCATCATGGCATCTTCGTCTGCCTCCTCTAAGCTCCATGTCTCTGGAGGCTTTGGTACTGGAAGACTGTCGTCATGGGCACAGGTCTCATGGCTGAAGGAAGACTGGGGTATTCAATGGATTTCTTGTTTTTAGCAGAGAACCCAGACACATTGGTCAGACAGAAGTAACAGTCTGTCACATGATCCTTCTGCTCTCGCCAGATCATTGGGATAGCGAACGGCATTGACTTCCAAGTGCCATTGAGCCAAGCACTAAGATCAACAGTGCATGTTGCACAACAAATGTGAGGAGCCCAGGCTTTGTCCTGATCACCAATTTTACAGCAAAAGTAGAGCTCATATGCTTTCTTAATATGTGCAGTCATGCTCTGTCTTTGAGGTTTAAGCATATATTCGCCACAAATGTAACAGAACACATCATGGCTGTTGCAACATTGGCAAGACATTTTGCTATCATGAATGATCCTGAAAATACAATTGCTTTATTATTGTGAGTACTCACAATATGCTATGCACATAGAGCATGCGCATCAACATGAATGCAAACTGATATAAACACAATGCATAGAACAGTGTGTGTGAAATGCTTTTATAGCCTTTCTAAAACCTGTCCTGCCAGCATCCACCCTGCCTAAGCCTTAGCATTCCCATTGCATGTTGTGTGGCCTGTAATAGGTGCAGTGTCACTGTATGCCCAGGCATGCGTGGACACAAGATAGAAAACTTTTCAGCTTACATGGTGGGCAACATTTTAATAGACTTAAATTATTAATTGAAAGAAAAAATATAGGCGATTTCAAAAAAATGGTACGTGAGAGGTAAATTTCATGGTGATTTTCGTAATCAGCAGCCCAAAATCCATAAGATACACCCAAAAGTATTCAGGAAGAAAAATCTTTGTTGTCCAGTGTTATTATACACATTTCATGGTAATGGATCAAACATAGGAAATGCAATTAGCCACTTGCGTTTTACAAAGGCTTTCATGCATTTCCAAATGCAGTTGTTCATGAATAGGAAGGGCTATAATAATGTCTTGTAAAGAGCCACAGCAATAATCCTGATTAACGAGCAAAGTTTTCTACATTTTTTCAAAAGAATTCTTAAAAGGTAAATGTACCAATGATATGATTCTTTCAGACAGTATGTTTTTAATTCCTTTTTTTTTATCTCCTAGCTTAGGCTTTTAGCAAAATGGTGGCTTACACAGAATCAAAACGATATATCTCAAATGTGTTCAAAGATTTATATTGGCCCCAGTTGTCAGGCTTGTGCTATAATTAATTTTTCTCCCTCTTCCAAAGATAAATTAATGGTTATCTAACCAAGAAGGCTACTGTTTGTTATACATTTTTACTTGAAATATTGATTAAGGAATTAGCTGAAAATTCAAAAAATGCTTGAAGGTAGATTAGATAAAATTAAACTTGAGGAGCCACCATAAAAAAATGTAGGTGGTTGTATGACAACAAAAGGATAAAGTGACTAATAATTTTGTTTCTGAATTTCAATAATTTAGCAGGCTGTGATGGTTTCAAAAAGACCTCAGACATCCATAGGAGAGAATTCATTTATCAGCTAAATCTGTGCACCCTGTTAGAATGATTAGAGCTGTAGGACTCTATTGATGTAGTAGCATGAACAAAATTAAATTCTTTACTGCTTCAAGGCTAACGGGAAAATTTTAAAGCAAGAAACCAGCATGAAGTATCTTAAACTTGAAAGGCTTTTTTGCATCTAAGGAAAAATGAAGCATCCCTGTCACTACCTGTGACAGATCAATTAATCTGCCTACAATGTATATTTGACAGGGAATTGAATTAATGTTAAGAATGAATTATAAGATTACATAATTTCTGCATCTTTAAAAGCAGACTAAACTGGCTTCAGGGTGACACCTTCAGAGAAGACAATTAACATGCTAAAGCATGTTGGTCAAGGCCAATGGAAAAGGTAGGAAACCCTGGAACTTGGAAAAAAACAAAGGATGGGTTAGAAGAATGGTACAGTGATTAGGCCACTAGCCTACCCTTCAGGAAACTGAGGTTCATTTCTCTGCTCTGCCACTGACTTCCTGTGTGACCTTAGGCAAGTCACTTGCAGCTAGATCCACAATGGGGACTTAGGTTCAGCGTTGCAATGCGTAACTTCAGTTGCCCTGCTGCCTAGTGTAATTTAGAGCCCCAAGTTAGGTGCCCAGGCTCCTGATACAATGCATGAGGAGAGTTAGGTGCTTATGAATAGGCTCCACAAAAGCTAGATAGCTAGCCAACAGAAAATATTGTTGAGGGGGTAGAGCCCAAGACTTGCCTCATCAGGGATTTAGGTACCTAACTCCACTTGGATTCATTGCCATGAATTCTCACCTGGAGTTAGGTACTTCAGACAGGTTGGCTCTTTCTCACAAGATGGTAGTGCCCCCTTTCACACAACAGCTCAGTGCTTAGAGCATCTTAACCCAGGTTCAAATCCTCACTCTATCTGAGAGGAGCAGTTATTTGCAGTTCAGGTCTCCCACCTCCCAGGTGAGTGCACTGAGCTAGGAGATAGTGTAGAGTGGGTCTTTCTCAGTCTCTCCTGCTGAAGCAGGTCCACTTTGCAAGAAATACTAAAATAGTCATTGGGCTAGGAAGAGTGAGAGTGCTTTCTTACCCAGTAGCTAGGGCACTCCCCTGAGATATGAGTGAGTCCAGTGAATGTTTATGTATTTTATAAAAATTGGCACACCTTCAGCAGGAGAGATTGAAAGAAAGTCAACCCAGAATATCACCTAGCCTAGGGGTTATGGCACTTGTCTGGGAAGTGGAAGACCTGGACTGCAAGACTCTGTTCTTCTCAGGCAGAGTGGGGATTTGAATCTGGGTCACCCACAAGATGGCAAGTACTTTATTCCTATTTCTTTGCAGAGCTAGCTCTTATTTTTTCCATGTCTCAGCTCCCCATCGTTCAAATGGGGATAATAGCACCGCCCTACCTCACAGGACATTGTGAGGAAAAACATGTTAAAGATTGTGAGGTACTGAGACACTGTGGAAATGGGGGCAATAAAAATGCCTTAGAAAGACTTAGGCCATGTCTACACTACAGCATTAAGTCAACTCAAGTTACGTCGACCATCATAAGGAACCTTAATTACATCGATTGTGCATGTCCAAACAACTCTCTTTGTGTCAGCAGAGCACATCTACAGTCATTGCCCTTGCATCAACAGAGAGAGAATGTTGCATCATGGGTACATATCTTGCTCTGGTCCCTGCAGAAATAATTGCTGGGTGGTGCAACAAAATTTGCTACAGTGGGGGGAGAAATAAGGCAGTTCAGCCAAGGAACCTTCAACAGAATACCTACAGGAATGTTTCCTAGAGATTTCTATAGAGGATTCCTGGGACATCCCTGTGTACATTAGCAAACTTTTCTGACAGGTCACCACTGCATATCTGCACAGGCTCTGTTGCTAATTTCTGTCCCTTATCCCTTCTCTACCATATAACAAAGTACATGAGAGCTCAATCTCCTCTCACCATGTGGTATCAAAGCAAAATGAGCATTTACCAGAGCTCCCCTCTCTTGCATCCTGTGTACCGGAGCTAGAGTGCTGGATCTGGCTAGACCCCTCCAGAGTCAAAAAAAGGTCCTGGCTCACCACGCAATTGGAGAACCCTCCAGTCATAGAAAGGAAAGGAAGAGACTGTGGGGGGGAGGGACCTGCTGAGGTGTGTTTACATGGTAGCAACATGCAGAAGTGGAACTGAAACTGTTTTAATAAACGCTGATTTTGGAGGACAGCCTAGGCACATCAGTCACACCTCTCTCAAGCGGTGTTGGTAGACCACATGAAAATGCCAAAGTCAGGAGAGGCTTCAAAAAGGACAACAGATTCTTCCAAAATGGGTGGTTAATACTAATGTTAGATTCACCAGCCAGTCACAAACAGTGCTCCTGATTCCCTACTCTGGTTATCGAGAAGATAAAAAAAGAAATCACACAGCTGCCTTTATTGCATTTCAGTCTCTGGCTCCCAATCAGCAACTAGGTCCAGGAAAGAGATACATTACTTAAAACTCTATTCCCTTTAAAAAAATCAGAGAATCATAGGGCTGGAAGGGACCTTAAGAGGTCATCTAGTCCAGACCCCTCCACCCATGGCAGGACTAAGTAATATCTAGATCATCCCTGACAGGTGTTTGTGTAACCTGCTCTTAAAAATCACCAATGGTGGAGATTCCACAACCTCCTTTAAGAAATTTATTCCAGTGATCAACCACCCTGACACTTAGAAAGTTTTTCCTAATGTCCAACCTAGCCCTCCCTTGCTGCAGTTTAAGCCCATTGCTTCTTGTCCTGTCCTCAGAGGTTAAGAAGAACAATTTTTCTCTTGCCTCCTTGTAACAACCTTTTATGTACTTGAAAGCTGTTATGTCCCCTCTCAATCTCCTCTTCTCCAGCCTAAACAAACCCAGTTCTTTCAGTCTTGCCTGATAGGTCACGTTTTCTAGACCTTTCATCATTTTTGTTGCTCTTCTCTGGACTTTCTCCAATTTGTCCACATCTTTCCTGACATGTGGCACCCAGAACTGGACACAATACTCCAGTTGAGGCCTAATCAGCATGGTTTAGAGCGGAAGAATTACTATTTGTGTCTTACTTACAACACTCCTGCTAACACATTCCAGAATCATTTTAGCTTTTTTGCAACAGCATTACACTGTTGACTCATATTTAACTTGTGGTCCAGTATGACCCTCAGATCACTTTCCGCAGTATTCCTTCCTGGGAAGTCATTTCCCATTTTGGAAGTGTGCAACTGACTGCTTATTCCTAAGTGGAGTACTTTGCATTTGTCCTTATTGAATTTCATCCTATTTACCTCAGACCAATTCTACAATTTGTCCAGATCATTCTGAATTATAATCCTATCCTCCAAAGCACTTGCAACCCCTCCCAGCTTGGTATCAATTGGTATTTACCATGTTGGACGTCCAGTTGCCACCAACCTTCTTGGTGAAAACCAAAGCAAAGAAGTCATTTAGCACCCCTGCCACTTCTGCATTTTCTGTTATTGTTTTTCCCCCTTATTAAGTAACAGGCCTAACCTGTCCTTTGTCTTCTTCTTGCTTCTAATGTATTTGTAGAATGTTTTCATGTTACCCTTTATGTCTCCAGCTAATTTAATCTCGTTTTATGCCTTGGCTTTTCTAATTTTGTCCCTGCATACTTGTGCTATTTGTTTATATTCATCCTTTGTAATTTGACCTAGTTTCCACTTTTTGTATGACTCTTTTTTGACTTTTAGATCACTTAAGATCTATTCTTAATAACCATGATTTTAATTAGAACCTCTGATGAGCAGAACTCAGCAAATGAGGCAGCTAGCTGGTCAATATTTCTTTTTAGCCTCTTCATTCAATGTGTGGTCTCATGACTTAATTGCTGTGTGAAATCAATGGAAACTGGAAACCTAATTTTATTTGAGAATCATGGCCCTACGGCCTTTAATTAGTCCCTTCCTCCAATTTCCTATTGTGTTTTGCCTTCTCCAACAACACCAAAAGCTCTTCAAGGCCAAGGCCTGCCTCCATCTTTGTGTCCTGTCAGTGCTAAACCAATAATAAAAAGCCCCTTCTATAAAGTCTTGACTTCTGCAGACTGGCAGGAAATTTGCTGTTCTGTTCCCCTGGCCAGACAGGAGTATCTGACTATTGGTTAGTGAAGTTGCAATTGGAGACACATACAGTACCTCAAAACAGTAGCCCCTGCCTCAGGAGTTTAGACTTTGGCCCAGAACCTCAAAGATATTTAGGCTTCTTAATTCCATTTAAATCAGAGGAAATTAGGTGGCTGAGTATCTTTGAGAATCTGGGCCTTGCAGTTGAGTGGATGAGAGATGCTGCTTCAAAGTTACAAGATAGGTGAAAGGCAAAGAGTTTCATCAAAAGTGAAAGTAGAAAAAATAGCACTAAGAGGTAGCTCAAGACAAAGTTAGCCAAAAAGACTAAGTAAATCTAAATAAAAGCATTAAATAGTGGTAAAATAAAAAATAAAGTGAAAGAAAAAGATGAACAGCACCAGAAATCTAGAAGAAAGTTTATCAGTTTGTCTATTTATGTATTATTTTAAGTAGTCATAATTATTTGCTTAAGGATGTTTGGTTCTTATTACTATCATAGTTTAGATTTCAGCAATTTTTTAAATTCAAGGTCCCTGAGAAGCAGCAGTAGCCAAAAAACAAAGAAAATCAACCAGCAACAACCCTTCCAACTGAGATAAATAGACACTGGATTAGTGCAGACTAAGTTCTTTGCTATCTTGGCCAAGTTTAATATTTTTGTTTTTCTGGACCAAGTTGTTGAGTTTTTAATATTTGTCTGATTGTAGGGTGCCTACATGTACCCAAGAAAGAACAGAAGCAAATAATGGAATGTCCAGCAACTGGAGAGGGTCAGCTTCACTGGAATCTTTGTGTGACTTGACTCATTCCTAAGGCTACAGTCTAGTCTTATTTATGCAACTGTAGATTTTGAATAGCTTCAGTGATGTTTCTGTGGATTTTCACCACATCAACAGGGATCACAAACCAGCTCTTGGTCTAACTGAGTCTGGATACTGCCAGGTGAACCAGGGTTTTCAGTCTCACTACACACACAAAGAAACACAGACCAGTAGAATCCAAAGATATTCTAAACATATTTAATCTGGAAAGGAGCAAGTGATAAAATAATAATACCTAGTTTTTATTGAGCACTTTTCATCAGTCGATCTCAAAGCACTACATCAGGACATCAGCATTGTTATCCCCATTTTGCAAATGGCACTGTAGCTATGCCAGCAGAACCCCATAGTGTAGACTCAGCGTACAACGACAGGAAGGGTTTTTCCATCACTGTAGGTGCACCACCTCCATGAGCAATGGTAGCTAGGTCCACAAAAGCATTCTTCCATCAAGTTATCTGCATCTTCACTGGGGCTTAGGTTGGCCTGGCTACTGCATTCAGAGGTATGGATTATTCACACTCCTGGGCACCACAGCTTTGTCAAACTAAATGTTAAGTGTAGACTAGGCCCCATGCAGTTGTGTCAGTGTAAAAGAGCAGAATTTACCAACAGCTTTTAGTTCAAATCTAACCTGAAGTGTGAAAATATTTGTTTCACTTTCAAAACGCTTCATGGCCCATCCACACCCAACCTATCATCATCATCTCTCATTCACTATTCAGATGTGGAGACCAGCCTCTCATTGGCCGATGATGCTAGCCTCCATCACCCACTTGTTAAATTTCAAACAAACACATTCATGCTTTCTTCGGTGCTGCCTCTCATGCTTGGGGGAGGAGCTCCCTATAAACATTCACAAAGCGGCCTCATCATCCGCCTTCAAATCATTCTGCCATGAGGTCTATAAAAACTTGACAACGGTTAGGCCATAGGTTTATCATGCTATCCAATATTGTCTTGTTGCTTCCTCGTATTCCCAGTCTGTCTGTGTCCATCTGTTATCTCTTGTTTTATATTTAGACTGTAAGGTCTTTTGTTCTGTTTGTACATCATCAAGCACAAAGGGGTCCTGGTCCATAGCATTATAACACAAATAATAGGTAATATATGAAGCAGAATTAAGCCATTTTGACTGTATTGTTTGTACAGTTATAAAAAATACTTTTCAGACCACTAATAATTCAATCGCCTTTTGAAAATGTTAGTTTATTTATTTTAAACTAAAAATAAAATGCTTTACTCTTAAGAAATAACATAACTGATCATTCCTATAATTCAGATATTTCTGATGAAAACATTCAAGACCAAATTCTACTCACAGCTACACTGCTGTAAACCTAGGTAAATTCTTGGAACTCACTGGAGTTACTTCAGATTTATACCAACTTTAAGTGGAGCAGAATTTGGGCTCCAAAACTTCAGCAAATAGGCATTATCACAAACTGCATCAAGGATTTCCTAAGCCAGGTATCTAGTTGAGAAATGTTCAGAAAAACAATTCTCTAGTAAAGTGTACATGCAGCTGTTGGAGAAAGTTGAGGAGCTGCAATGCAGACAATCTGTCCACCCATTTCTGGAGTCACCTGGGTTTCCAAACATACTTGAGAGAAGGGTTTTTAAGCCACCCTGTGAGGTACTTTTGTGATGTATAAATGAACTGAAACACAGCAAGAGGAAATGCTTGGAGATATTGTAGAGTGAGAAACTGGTCAAAGAGCAGAAAAGCATCAGTAGGTATTTGAATAGTGGCTAGCACAATGGGGCTCTGCTTTTGGTTGGGTCCTACAGGAGATTCTGTAATGAAAACAATTCTATAGTTTAGAGACAAAGTAAGTATGTAAAAAGTCAGAATGAGAAGACATTGGTAGATGTAAAAGAAAATATTAGCAACTAATAAAACCAACAGTGAACTATTTCAGAAGAAAATACCAGAAAAGGAACAAAAAAATAATCTATCAGAGTTTTGAAGATATCCTTTTCCCAGTTAAGAGTTAAATGAGATAGACAAGAGAGAAGATGGTGATACAGGAAAGCTGTATTACAGCTGCAGAGAAAGTATTCACTAGAAGATTTTGAGGAAGAACTTTATACAAGAGGTTTAATTAAAGAAAACACCAAGAAACAACAACTGGAAGTAAAGACCTAAAGAAAGGTTTTGTTCTTTGAACAAAATGAAGGCTGAAGTCAAAGACACACATGTGATCACTGTGGTAATTGCAAACAACCAGAGATCAAAAGAAAGAGAAGCTAATATCAATTAGCAAGTTGAAAAAACCAGCACTGGGATATATAGTGCCATTGAACTTCCAATTTATTCCAGCAAAGAATCCTATTTAATAACTGATGGTGCAATATGACCTACTGGGAGGACAAACATAAGGAGAACAAAAGAAATGAAACTTCACAAAGAAAAAAGTGATGTCAAAGGGTATCTGACAAGCAAGATACTGACACTTCAAGAAGATGTATTGTAGGAGAAGGAAGATTCCATCAGGGATCCCCTGAAAGAGCCAGAAGAAATTATTTGTAAACAGATAGCAGAAAAATATTTGATTGCCAAGCAGGTAGAGGTAACTATATCAAAGACTCCAATCACATAGCTGCACAACACAAAGCTAACCTAAAGGCAGAATGGAAGAAAGGGGAGGAAGAATTATAATTATAGCAACAAAACTAGTATTTAACCACAAGTAAAGATAAATAGAAGAAGGGTCATTTGAAAGAATGTGAGCATGCTAAGAAAGAAACAGAGGAAAATGGTAAACAGAAAGTACTGGAAGAGGAGAAGAGCCTTGGGAATAAGAAAAGGAAGAACTCTCCGTTCCTGTTACTTAAGAAAAATGAACTAGCTAAGGTTAATTCAACAAAACATTAAAATGTAAGAAGCAGTCCACAGAATGCATGAAAATAATTAACAGTCCATTAAAGAAATTCCACAAAGAAACAAGGTTCTTGCAACAGCCAAAAGAGATCAAGAAAAAACAAAGAGTGTCTCTACTTTACACAGAGTTAAAAGGAAAGCTGTGCAGCAAACAAACTTAAAGAAGATGGTTGGTTCAGAATATCAAGAGGGTCTGCTTCAAAATTTTTTCTCTGCAGGGCTATGAGTATACCTGGCACTTTACACTTAAAATATTGACAACATTGGAAATTGGCTTGAAAGTCGAGGGATTGGCTCTGAACCCCAGGTGATGGCACTAAACCTGATCTGTGGCACCCCTTCACCATGACAGCTCAGTACTATTGGTCAGTTCATGGGGCACAACTCACATGCATGGTGTAGTGGAAATGGCTGCCCACACAATGAAGTGATACGTGTGAGCCAGGCATGGAATTATGAGTCTAAGACTCCCTCCCTTTCTAGCCTAAAAGAATGATCATGACAACTGACAATCTTGGACCAGTGATACATTTATTTTAAACTGTGCAATTTACCTAGGAGATAGGCGTAACTGTAAACCAAAATAATGAAACAAAGATTTAAACGGCCCTCCTTAACGCTCCCTATGAGAGCAGTAGGATTTTGTGTGAAGTAAGGACAGCAGGATTTGGCCTCTGAAAGAATCCCACAGAGTTTCCAAATCAAGAGCACCCATCATGATTCACCTCAAGGGATTTCTCTGTAGCAGAGTGCAGGTGCAGACAGAGTGCATTTGCTTTTCTAAAATATTAGACACACTGTCTGAATTGTAAAGGTATTTAAATGCCCAGAAATACAGATAGGCACCTAAATATCTTCAAAAATCTGACCCCATCTTTTTCCATCATCAGTGTAGCTCTGTGGAGCCACCTCCTTCGCCACCATTTATTACATTAGTGTTGTCTATAGAGATGGATTTCAAGGCTCTTTCCTAAGGCACCTTTCAGAGTTAGCTCCTTTCTTTTAGGACAGCGGTTCTCAACCTGTGGGTCGCGACCCCGGCGGGGGTCGAACGACCAAAACACAGGGGTCGCCTAAAGCCATCGGAAAATACATATTTCCGATGGCTTTAGCCGCTGAGAAGTCGCGCTACCATCTGTAGCAGCGCTATTCAGCTGGAACGCACACCGTTATGGATGCGCGTTCCAAACTGAATGCCTGCGCGCATGCGCAGACGTGATTGCATCATCCGTCCGGGGCCTAAGGGGCGGGGGAAGCGGGGGGAACGCTCCACAGTCCATAGCAGCGCATTACGTGTGTCCGGCGCTTGCTGACGTCATTAGTGGGTAGACGCAGCAAGCGCCGGAGGACAGAAGCCTAGGAGGCGGAGAGCCAAGAGAGCCTGCGAGACAGCCTGCTGGTGTAAAAAAGGTTAATAATGTAAAAACAGTACACACACCACACACACAATCCTGTGTAAGTGTAAGGTGCTTTGTGTGTAATCATTATACAATGAGAATACATAATGCATATCAGGTATTTACATTCCGAATCATAACTGTAGCAAAATTACAGTTTTGAAGTAGCCACCAAAATTATTTTTTGGTTTGGGGTCACCGCAATATGAGGAACTGTATTGCGGGGTCACGGCATTAGAAAGGTTGAGAACCACTGGTTTAGGACCTTCTTTTACATCACTGAAGCCAATGGTGATATGACTCTTGATTGAAAAGGAACAGGATAATACTCCTAATAATCACATTTAGGATATCGTTAGCAAGTCAACATTCAATAATTAGCAGTTATTTCCTATTCTAGATATAAGGAAAATTTGTAATACTTGTTAGTATATGTTGCCTTTTTAATGGCAATGACTGAACTGAGAGAAAATTCCACATTCAGACTGTGCAGAACTTTCTCACTATTAGCCCTCAAACAATTAACGTTTAGCAATACATTAAATATGATTTAAAGCAGCAGGCATCCAATAATTCAGAAGACAACTTTAATATAAATGAATATGAACTGGTACAATGAATTCTGAATATTAATATTGGTATTGTAAGAAGCAGTGGCTAAGGACTTCAGGTTGCTTAGATATTATTACTATCACCGTCTGTATTTCAGAAAGTTTTGGAATTGAAGCTTCTTGAGAAGAAATAGTCAAAAGCAGAAGAAAAACAATTACCAGCCACTTCAATAGAAATAAAGAGGCTGAATAAAGAGAAGCTCTGATTTCTGTTTTCCTGGCTTGATAAAAAATTGTGTTTGTTTTGTTCTCTGGACCAAGTTGTTGAGTTTTTTAAAAAATATTTGTCTATCTGGAGAGGGCCTACATGTACCTAAAGGAGGAGAGGACGTGTCCAGAACCGTAGAACAGCATAGAATATTCAGACTTTGGAAGCAATGACCTCACAGGATATTTGCATTACTTGGCTAGTTCTAAGAAGTCAGCCGGCTGTGACACTACTCAAGCAAGTCATGTGAGAATTTGATTAATCCATTACTAGAAACAATGCAACAACCCCCTCCCCCATGTTAGCAGCAATGGGAATGTTGAGAGTTAATGCACAAGAGTTTAAAAAGTCTCATGTTAGCTCTTCCACAGGAGTGTTAGCTACTTATAAACATCTGAAACAAAGCGTATATTTGCCAGCTTGAGAAGTTATCCAGAATACTTCATGCAAGATGTGCAGTGAGGCTGGTTCATGTTGCTGAGGGGACTTTTACTTTTGAATGGCCTTGCTTTTGTTACATTCTCAATTATCATAGATTTTTGCATTTGATTTCTTTCTTTTAAAGAAAGTGAAGAAAACTTTTAACATGGAAAAAGCATAAGAAAAAAATCATCTGTTTCAATCTGTCGTTGTTTATATTCTTTGCTTCTTGCCCTCCCATTTTCCCAGGTAGCCACCAAAGCACCAATCCTTGTGCAGCCTCATCACTTGTCCCTTTTTCTCCAGAGTCTCAATTCACTTCTCATCAGTTCAACAGAGGGCTCTTTCCTCTCCCATCACTGGAACCTACTGCTTTTCTTCTTCCCTCCTTGAAAGGCACCTGGCCTGAAATGAAAAAGACTCTAGCCTACAGTGAAGGACATATAGTCCTTCTTGTCACATTGATACATATGAACTCACTTACGTGACTTGTCTCTATTGTTTTGGCTGTGAACACCAGCAGTTTTAGAAGAAAAGTTCATCATATCCAAAAAGAGATATTTCAATTTTGCAGAAACCATATTTTCTGTCAAAAGAATTCAGTGGAAAATTTCTGACCAGCTCTATTCCTGGGTTTTGTAGGGCCAACAAAACTTCTTATGCAATTCAAATGGCTCCGTCTGGGGAGCTCTTTACTGATATAATGCAGGTGAGAATTTTAGGGAACAGTTTTACAAACTTGGGGCTATATTCTGCTGTCATTTGCATTGGCATAATCCAGAATAAAATTCACCAAATCAGTGCATTTCACTGGATTACCACAATGTAACTGACGACATAATAACTTGGTGCCCAAGTTGTGTTTGCAGAACAGATTTTCTCACAGGTCCTTGTGCACCTATGCCTACCTTTGTAGTTGCAGAAAGGATAGCTTCTCATGCAATCAGATACTTATAGGTGCATGTATCTGTTTTGTGCACCCTAATACAAGTTTCACACACATGATTATTTGTGATTAAGCGCCAACATTTGAAAATTAGAGAGACATGGTGGCTGCAGTGATATCTTTTATTGGACCAATTTCTCTAAGTGAGAGAGACAAGCTTTCAAGCGACACAGCACTCTTCTTCAGGTTTGGGAAAGGTACTCAGAGTGTCACTGCTAAATTCAAGGTTGAACAGATAGTTTAGCTTAAGTAGTTAGCACGTATTCTAAGGGAACATTTAAGGTGAAGTGGCACATTAATGATGCCTTGAATGGTCTCTTAGGCTATGTCTACACCACAAGTTACTTCAATATAACTTGTGCTGCTCAGGGATGTGAGTAATCCTGGGACCGACACAGCTATAATACTGCATACAGCATTTGAAAATGTTACCCTGAAATCATAAACATCTCGGTGCACATTCTCTTTTCCAGTAATGAAGTCTGACTTTTTTAAGCAGTCAGATGTCTACATTTAATGGAAGGGCTTTATGTTTCACTCAGACTTTCTAGGTTCTGCCAGTTCAATAAGGTAGTGACCATTGCTTTACTGAGGTAAGTCCCCTAGAAGGCTATAAACCAGAAAGGATGAATGTTTCCTTCCAGTGCAGGTGCAAAGAGCAGTTAAGTGAGCTTTACAGTACCTTTCTCCAGAAAGACCATAAAACATCTCTGGGAAGCCACAAAGGGAAGAAAAATACTGCTTTGAAGCAGTTTCCAAAAGAAGAACAGCTGTACTGAAGAGAGGTAAGGATGACGAGCCTTTAGAAACAAGAGAACAATAGATATATTTAGGGTTGCATAATTCATACTGTGGTAGATTAAAAGCACAAATACCATATATACACAGGAGGATTATGAATCTGAATGAATGCAATTTTTATATATAATTATTTTCATTCCATTGTCAATTATACAATTAGGGAGAGTTTGTCACTTATTCCTCTGTATGAGTTTGCAGCTAGAGGAAAAGCCTGGAAGTTTCTGACTTACTCCCCTTCCTGGGCTACCTATATTATAAGTAGCATGTGCTCCATGGACCAGCTACCAACCTTTTGTGCATATGGGTTGGGGAATGGGAGAGGGAGGGGCTGGATGGAGGGCTGGTTTCCATTCCTCTGTCCACAACACAAGAGCCAGTGTAGTTGAGCAAGAGCAGAGGGGGAAGAAATGTAGCTCGGGTACGGACCTGGTGCAGATTTCTCTCCCCTGCAACTAGCGAGGGAAAGCAGAAGCCAGAACTATGCAATTGTGACAATAACACTATGTTTTAGGAACCATCCTTCATTTCTTCTGCACCCAGCCCAAACCATTAAGAGTTGAGGGTGTACAAGGAATGCTGGATCAGGTCAATATCGTGTATTTTAATGTAGATTTATATAGCATTTTTCCTGCAGTAATTCTCATATTCTGTAATGCTCTTACATACTAGGACATACGAACTAGAAGAAAACAAACACTTGTATAAAAAATTGAGATTCAACTTTCCCTTCAGTAAAGACGTCCCTGTTCATTAATATTTTACTTACGTGGGCATATAATTTGATTTCTCTTGGCAGCCAGACGGGTATTTGTACTTGACCTCAGACTATCTACAAAAACATATTCACTCAAACAGCCGGTAGCATCATCAGCATTGCTCAGTTACTTGTGAGCTGATTTTAACTGTAGGCAAAGGGCATTTATGTGGGTGTGGAGATCTTTAACTTTGTTTTGCTTAAGTTTTAATTTCTACACAGTATTTTAAAGAAGGCAGTCCCATCAGCGCGTAATGGGGACAGACAGCAGCACAAGGCAGCAAAATCTGGTGAACAGACACTGGGTTTGGAATACAGGGGCTTGGTACTATGGGCAGATCTGCTCTGGACTCTCTGGGGGACCGTAGGCACATAATTTCAGCTCTCTGTGCCTTGGTTTCTCTCTGTTACAATGGGGCTGATGACACATCCTCATTTAAACTCCACTTCAGCACCAAGGATGAAAAACACAGTAACTGCACAGTGTATTATCATTCATGCCACAGTTATTGAATCTATGCATGTCCCAGCAGTTTGTTCATAATACTGCTGCTGCCTCTGATGCCTGAAAATATTTCATTTTCAGGCATCAGATGGTACTATGGGACAGCCTAATTTGGCAATGAACTGATCTTTGACTAGCAGTAAATGTGCCCAGTGGCTTGTGATGGGATGCTAGACGGGGCGGGCTCTGAGTTACTACCGAGAACTCTTCCCCAGGTGTCTGGCTGATGAGTCTTGCCCGCATGCTCAGAGTTTAGCTGATCACCATGTTTGGGGTTGAGAAGGAATTTTCTCCCAAGGCAGATTGGCAGAGGCCCTGGGAGATTTTGACCTTCCTCTGCAGCATGGGACACGGGTCACAGATCACTTGCTAGTGGATTCTCTGTACCTTGATACCTCTGTACCTTGATAGCTCTGTACCATGATCTGAGGACTTCAATAACTCAGTCATAGGTTAGATATCTATTACAGGAGTGGGTGGATGAGGTTCTGTGGCCTGTGTTGTGCAGGAGATGAGACTAGATGTTCACAATGGTCCCTTCTGACCTTGAAGTCTGTGAGACTAAGAGTCTATTTTCACATTATCTCACGTTGGTACCATTGCTTACTCCCATGTGATCTATCAAAGGACACAGTTTGCATGTGTATAATATGAAGAGGATGGAAATCAATTTCCATCTATTATATAAAGAGGACTTTAGGCCAAAATCACTGCTGGCCTTGGTAAATCTGCAGTCAATGGAGCTGTGTCAGCTTAAGCCAGCAGTGAATTTGGCCCTGTGAGAGCTATAAGTCAGAGGATACTAGAAGTTGTATTCTTCCAAGTAGGGAACAGACAAAGCAGGAGAATCCGTAAAGCAAACAGGCTTCTGACAATAGGTACAGTATGCTCTTTGGGGCTGGGACAGTCTTTTTGTTCTGTGTTTGTACAACACCTAGCCCAATGGGGCTCCTGTGCACTAATGCAGTACAATGATAATAATAAATGAGAGAAACATGATCTAACAGGTTTCTGAAATTTAAGTATACATAACTCATAGTCATGATCACCAAAACAAGAGGAAAAATTACAGTGAGATCAAAGACATATGGGGATTTGTTACTATTTAGGGGAAATATGAGTTTAAATCCTGGCACCTCTCTACAACTGAAGTATTAAGGAATCAGTGAAAGTTAGGAACATAGGATTGTTCTCTTCTTCCCTTCTTGACAGGCACCTGGCCTGAAACATACTCCAGCCTACAGTGAAGCAACATCTGCTTGTCTTTCTCTTGATATGTGAATACCAGAAAAAATGTCAAGAACACCAAGAGCTGTATATTGCCTTCATCAATCTGACCAAAGCCTTCAACCTGTCAACCATGAAGCTCTGTGGAAAATCATGTCAATGTTGGTTGCCCAACCAAATTTACCACCATTGTAAGACTCCTCCACAACCAGATAACTGCCTCCATTCTACCTCTGAGCCCTTTGCCATCCAAACTGGCATAAAGCAAGGTTGTGTACTGGCACCCACGGTCTTTTCCATTTTCTTAGCATCTATGAAAATGCTAATCCTAGACTCTGCCCCAGGGCATTGGCATCCAATATCATACTGAGGCAACCTCTTCAACTTCTCTCACCTCCATACCAGAACTAAAGTAACATCAGCAACAATAACCCAGTTCCAGCTGTGAACGAAGGAGAAACAAACAGACAGTTATCCTAAGAGTTCTCCTTCCACAGAGTTTTTCACCTTCTGGGCTTCTCTGAGCAGTAAAGGATCTGAAGAGGTTCTCAGAAGGAAGATAATGTGGAATAGCGAACAATCAGCTGTTGTTAGCTGCACAGGATGTGCCATGTTTGTCTTTCTTCCAGAGCAGGGGTGGGCAAACTACGGCCCGCGGGCCATATATGGCCCATTTGAGCTTTTCATCAGGCCCTCCAGCTGGGCCTGGCCAGAGCGCAGTGCCGCTCCCCCTCCCAGTCCCACCCATTCCCCCCTTCCTTCTCCCACCACATGGGACCAGCAGCACCACCCTATGGTCCCAGAAGCACCCTGGCTGGAGCACGGCAACTGCTCCCCACTCCCAGCGCCACCACTTCCCCTCTCCCACCACGTGGCCCGCCATACAATTTCATACCCAGATGTGGCCGACAGGCCAAAAAGTTTGCCCACCCCTGTTCCAGAGGATAGAAGCAACTTCACCTGTACAAAATGCAAGCTGGTCTCCATACTGGAAGAGAAAGTTAAAAGGACTAGAAACCCAAGTATCAACCCTGTGTTGCATCCGAGAAAATGAAGACTTTCTGCATAGAAGTCAGGATTTGGTACTGCAGGAACCACGTGCTGAAGAATCAGAGAGGACAGTGCAGGGGGGACTGAAGAATGGAGAAGAAGTTTGGCAGCATGTGACCTCCAGAAGAAGGAAGAGGATACGCATATACTCCCAATGCAGATAGAGGTAAGCAACTTTTTCAGGCTCTCTGCACAGGTACTACTACAAAGAATGGTTTGAAAGGTCATTGGAGGGAAGGGATCAGAAGAAGATCCTATCAATTGGAAGGCATGGAATACATTGTCCTGGGAATGGGAGTTCCATGACCACCACTCCCTAGTGAGGAGGTCTTTAAACTAGGTTCTCCAGAAGATGGAGACCTAAACCCTGAGGTAAGTTGGGAAATGGGATACCAGGAAGAAGCACAAAGAGGAGGGTGCAACAGGGGAGGCATCCTGATTCATATTAAGGTAGTAGGGCAATTAGCTAGTTACCATAGGTGCCTGCACATGAATGCAAAAGGCCTGGGAAACAAACAGGAAGAACTGGAAGTTCTGGCACAGTCAAGGAACTATGATGTGACTGGAATAACAGAGAGCTGGTTGGGTAACTCCCATGACTGGAGCACTGTCATGGATGGGTATAAACTGTTCAGGAAGGACAGGCAGGGGAGAAAAGGTAGAGGATTTGCACTATATGTAAGAGAGCAATATGATTGCTCAGAGCTCCTGTATGAAACTGGAGAAAAGCCTGTTGAGAGTCTCTGGGTTAAGTGAGAGGTGAGAGCAACAAACGTGATGTCATGGTGGGCATTTGCTATAGACCACCAGACCAGGAGCATGAGGTAGACGAGGCTTTCTTCAGACAAATAACAGGAAGGATGTGTACAAATTGAAGAGAGTCCAGAAGAGAGCAACGTAAATGATTAGGGAACTGGGACACATAAATGACACAACGTAAATGGCTAGGGAATGACTAGGGAACTGGGACACATGACTTAATAAGAGTGGCTGAGGGAGCTGGGCTTGTTTAATCTGCAGAAGAGAAGAGAGAAGGGTAATTTAAAAGCGGCCTTCAACTACCTGAAGGAGGGGTTCCAAAGAAGATGGAGATAACCTGTTCTCAGTGGTGGCAGATGACAGAACAAGAAGCAATGGTCTCAAGTTGCAGAGGGATACTAAGAAAAAAATTTTCACAAGGAGAGTGGTGAAGCCCTGGAATGGGTTACCTAGGGAGGTAGTGGAATCTTCATCCTTAGAGGTTTTTAAGGCCTGGCATACCAAATCCCTGGCTGGGATGATTTAATTGGGGTTGGTCCTGTTATGAGCAGGACTAGATGACCTCTTATCTTCTGTGATTCTACAATTCTCTGACACCGCACACTGGGAGACAGTAGCCCAAGACAGGGCTAGCTGGCAAAGACTTGTCAGAGAAGAAGCAACCACTTTTAAGGAAAATGCCTCAGCCTTGTCACAGAAAAATGCCAGAAAAAAAAAGGGCAGACAACTGTCATGCAGCAATCATGGCCCAACCCCACCTTCCAACACCACCTGCATTGTCTGCCAATGTGTCTGGCTCATTGATCAGACTTGTCAATCACCAAAGAACCCAAATAAAATAAAACCTGTGAAAGAGATCATCCTTAACTCTGAGGGATCGCCGACAACTTCTTGGTTGTCAAGTTCACTCCCATGCTATCATGGGCAACCCCATCGTATAATCCCCTTTATAAACTTATCAAACTTTATTTTAAAAATAGTTAGGATAAAATGTCTTGCCAAAGCCCAGGGCCCAACCAGGAACATAAGAACTTTAGCTTAATGCTAATTATTATTTACCCTGGTTGTGCTCTGTTTTACTACAATTTAAATTTGTTTGGTCTCTGCAGAAATAAGAGAGAAAATGATCAAATCCAAGGTTAGGCTACTAAATCCAAATTCAATCAGATAAATAGAAGTTTCTTGCTCTCCAGAGTTGTTGAGTAACCCCAATTCAGCTTGAAGTCAACAGTATCTGCAGATGTTCAACATCTTTAAAAATCATGCCACTGCTCATACTTGGAGTAACTCCCAAAATATTTTAAACTTTAGACAAGCCCACCAGACATGCTCAAGCCGATAGGATTCCAGAACAAGTTTATTCAGGGCAAAATACGGTAGGTAACAGCCTACGGTGCCCAGAGCCTCAGACACTCCCAATCACCATCAGAAAAATCCATGTTTAATGTGGAACTATTGATTTTTAAAAAATCTGTGGTCAGATTGTGACCCTAAGCCAATGGCCTCGTTCTGTGAGGTGGGGAACGAGGCAGATGGGTGTAATGGAAGTTATCAGAGGAATTATGACTGATTTACCAGGAATTCTTGCAGAAGCTCTGGGAAGTGCATGGCACGCATTAGAAAGATAAAACATATGCTAACAGATGTTGGCCTAGCTCTACTAGCCAATACAAAGGGGAATATGTTTATATTCCCGCTTCCCACCTTTGCTTTGGTAGATAAGTGACATTGGCAACAGTAGCTTCATGCATTGCCCCACCACAGTCATGGGTTACTCTGGCATTGAGACACGAAGGATGGGTGAAAAGACTCCTCTCCCATCCTAGTACACCAACACATGGTCAGCCAGGCCCCAGCCTTCAGTATTTGGTGATTACCTAGTGCAGGGATCCCTTGGTCTCAACCTCAGAGGGAGGCCATTCTGCATCACTACACCTGGCCATTCAACACATCGTACCATTTATCTGTCTAAAGTGTCACGATTTGCAGTGGGGAAGCAAAACATGAATGAGACTAAGGAACCATGCTGCCACACTAGATTCAGTGACAGCTGGCCTGAGCATTAGATCTACATGACTGAGGATTTTTGTGGAGGTGGTTGGAGAAAGGCTGAGGGGGAACAGATTATTATATTTGATTAATAGATCAGCATCTTTTGAACACCAAGAATTCCATTAAGTAACCCCACCAAAAGAGAGTGGCATATTTTAGTGATCTGGACAAAAACAAAGCATTATATTAAGCAGTTAATTTTCTGGAGCGGTCTGTTCATATTCAGATTAATACTGTTTAGTTAGGTACTTAATTCACTCTGAGTCCACTTACACAATTTCACTGTGCTATTAATCAAGCCTCATAACTGAGCTAATCACAGGTTGGATTAATGCTCAAGGCCATACATCCCATCTGCCTGCCAAAGCAGCAGTAAAGTTTTATGCATTTTTTTCCTGATAAGCAAATTGAATTCCACTGAAACAATACATCTTCATTGGGCCCAGCCCCAAGGAACATTCAAAGGAGTGAGGACTTGGGGTATTCATTATTGTTGCCATTTGCTGCCCTCTCTCCTCCTCTGTGGAATGATTTTAGTGCTGGAAAAAGGCACTAGGCTGACAGCTCCTGAGCATGAAAATCTCTATGCACAGGATGGAAAGAAGTAATAAGACTGCAGCTGAAGCACTGGACTACGACTTGGGTCCAATTCCTGGCTGTGCTGCGGACTTCAGGCAAGTCTGCTAAGCTCTCTGTGCCTCAGGTCCCCATCTGTAAAATGGAGACATTACTTCTTTCTAAGATATTATTAATGCCCCCGTTACTGTAGTATCTGCACCCTTCAAAGTTTTAATAGATGTATCCTCACAACACCCCTCTGAGGTAGGGCAGTATTCCCACTGTGATGTATCCAAGATCATGCATAGAGTCTGTAGCGGAGCGGACGACTGAACTCTGGTCTCCTGTGGCAAGCACCACGCACCACTCTTGTACCACCCTTCCTGTCACGCAACTAGCAAACTTCCTAGGATGGTGCATTTCCTGCTTCCCTACTTCCCTTGGGTGTAACAAGGATGAATCCATGAATAATCATAATACAATGCAAATTCAGACACTATAGTGATGGCAGCCACCTATATACCTGACAGATAAGTAAAAAGAGCCTTGAAGTACTTCTTCAACCTATTCTATCATGACCCTCATCCCTGACCACCACAGAAATCACTAGTTGGTGTTACTCCCTGTTCAAGCCTTGACCTCTTTTTTTAGATGGCCACCACAAGTGTTCATTCACACTAATTGCAGGAATGGTAATTTCTGCTGGGGCACCTTCCTTTCAAATAATGCTTTGTCACCAAAACTGTGCCCCAGTGTTCTTTTCATGGCTCCAATTTAGCTAGGTAGTTACACTTGAAACATTTGATATGTTCCATTGAAGTTACACACTGTTAATCATGTGCTTCCAATTAGGCACACGTGAAAGTACTTTAATGAATCAGAGCTTTAATAAACAAAGCAGCAGGGAGGAGGAAATTAACTGCCCAAGTGATTAATCTTTAATGTTATTGGGAGGTACCAGATGATACTCTTACAGATATTTTCCATGTTCTGTTTAACTGAACATATAGGAAGCTAGATCTTAGAGAATGTGCAATTATTGCCCACTCATAAGCACCAAGTCTGCACATGAAACAAGGAAAAATCTATTAGGAGAAAGAAGGGAGCATCAGCTTCAGAAAACACAGCAACAATATTTCTATCTGAAAGATAAACTCCCTCATGGTAACTTTAGCAATGATCAATCAACACTGTTTCCCACTCATTGATGTGAACGTCCAAATAAGTAAGTATTCCTTTACCACATGACTTCTCTCTTTCCCATCCAGTAAATCCCAATCAAGTTTTGGTGTGAATGGGTAGCCTTATCCCAGAGCTATGAGAGGCACTCTGGCAGGCCTGTCCACAGGCCTTGGGAAGCACGGCCTGCTTCTGTCCTGAGACTCTACCACTTACTCAGCTATAGTGATCTCAGTTATATTTAGTGGCTGGGTAGGAGGATCCTTGCCAGAGTTCACTCAGCTCTGCTGCTGTCCTCTGTGGCTTTTGTAAAGAGACTGGTGTTGCAACACCCCAAAAGCTGTCACAGCAAAGTCCTCAGTTTGCCAGTCTCTCAACACAGAATTCTCACAAAGGACAGGATCCTCAAGAACTAATAGCATCTAAAGCACTTAATCAGCACCATCCACACCACCACCTCAGTTCAGCTCCACTGCCCCATCAATGCAACTGTGTATACTGTGATGGTGACTCCCAAAGTCTCACTACATGAATTTCTAGGTAGAGAGCTTAGAAATATGGAGCCCTCTCTGTAGCCATACAGACTGTAACACTGATGGTTAATTCATTATCCAGGGGAAGATATTAGTTGGTCTTCAAAAATCTTTGATCATCTGTTAGCAGCATGCATCATTAAAAGATGAACGTACTATGTTATCATCAGGAAATGCAAATGGCTATGTTAAATGGACTAAAACAGCATTTGATAGGTTAGACACAGCATCCAGAGTGTTGGGAACAATATCACTGTGATACTGAAGCAGTACTCTTTTATACAAAGGCCATGTCTATACACAAGAGTTAAAGCAGTGGTTCTCAACCCATGGGCTGCTTGCGGCCCAATCAGCACACACAGCTGCAGCCTATGTGACATCCTCACGGCCATACAGGTAGTACATATATTGTATAGCTATGGCCCACATAACACAGAGAACTACACATGCGGCCCACAATGGTAAATAGGTTGAGAATACTGAGTTCAAGTGATACAATCCCCTAGGGTGAATGCACTTATCTTGGTATAAATGTGCTTCTACTGGTATATATGTTCTTATACCAGTATAGCTGATTCGTGAACAGGAAGGGAAATAAACTGTACAAGTACAAAGCACCTTTATATCAGTATAACTGTCTCTACATGAAAGGAACTATCTCAGTAATAGATAAATAAATAAATCTCACACCCTTAATTAACATAGTTATACTGGTGCAAAAAGACCAGACCGAAGACATACATAAAGGATAATATAGAGCACAAAAATGGAGACTTTGTGACAGTTAGGAATCAAATTTGACATAGCAGGCTCAAGATAAGGAAGAGGAGACCTTAACTTTTGGCTGATGTGTCCTTTCCTTGTTCCCTCTCTGGCGAAGGACTGGGATGAAAGGTGGACTAGAAGACATAGGACTAGAAGCCAGGAAGCCAGAAAATGTTGAAATTTCATGTTTGGGTCCACACACTCTGCTAGGATCAAGAACACGTGTAGATACTTCTGTGTAGCTTATGCTGGAAAGAAGCCAAATTAAGTATTGATTGATCCTTTGGCATTACTCTGAACTTTTGCTTTCAGATGGTTTGATTAGAAAGACATTCCAGTGGAAGTCTTTGCTTGAGTCAGTACTTCAGCATTGGACCACATGTTCACCCAAAAAAGAAAGTTCACAGGAAAAACAGTGGCAGGGACACATGGAAGGGGAAAGACGCTGCAAGGAATTATTTCTTCTTCGTGTGCACCCCACATCACTGTCTTTCTATCTTCCCTTGTACTCCACAACATACATGCCATGCAGAAAAAGGGCCAGCGTTCTGCCTCAGAACTGGAGTTGATTGGTAGATGAAAGTCTGTGGACAAGCCTGAGCACGACTTCTACTGCATGCCCTTTTGGTGTGACTATGCAGCAGCGGGAAGGCATGATTCCCAGCTCATGTGGACATAGACACGCTAGCTGTGCTCAAACTAGCATGCTAAAAATAGCAGTGTGGCTATGGCGACTTGGGCAGCACCTTGGGTAACCAATCTATGTATCATTCCCCCCCAGTCTACAGGGTACATAGGCAGGCAGCTAGCCCAAACCACCACCCATGCTGCTGTGGCCACACTGCTGTTTTTAGCATGCTACAGCAAGTGGATGCACATGTACTCAAGATAGGAACCACACCCACAGTTGTGTAGACATACTCCCTGACTCTCCTCTGCAGCATCACAACGCACAGCTAGAGACTGGTGGCCAAGAGCAGCATGGTTACGTGTGCTGAACAGATGGGAATGGATTCATGCAGTGGAGTGTGGAGAATGCCAGCGTCAGGGAGGATTCTATGTTCCACAGATTCAGGTAGCCCTCTAGAAACTATGCTCTTCGCTGCCTTACCAAGCCTTGTCCCTGGACTACTTCACGCCCGTGGGTCTCATGGAACTGGGAGGTGGAGGATAGAAGATCCTGACTGTTGTACGTTCGTTTCCCCTCTCATACTGATTTGTGGGAAGGGAATCTGTGGGCCACAGTAGTTAGTCTGCACTGGCAATTTATACTTCCCTAAAATCTGTTTTGAATGACACTGAGCACTGTTCGCACATTTGAAATGTCTTCTGTGTAGTAACAGTCCATTGCCAGGTCTTTAAGCATCATGTAAATGAAGACTGGAGAGATGGAGGGAATCGTTCCCTACATTTAGTGAAGCAACTGCAGAATTATAAGTAAGGATAAGATTTGGTCGTGGAGCTCACAGAAGTCACAGACTCCATGACGCTCAGAGACCTCCATGACATTTTCCACTTCAGGCCCAGGCCCCGGAACTCCCTGGAGCCATCAGCCACCACAGGTGGTGGGAGCCCCCCGGAGCTCTGAGCCAAAGGCTCCACAACTGTCAGCGGCTAGCCCCAGAGCTCTGAGCTTCTGTGGGCAGCAGGGGCCCCGGAGCTCTGAGCGTTAGGACCCGGAGCTTCAAGCCACCACAGGCAGTTGGGTTCTGCAGTGGTATGGACAGAATAACAACTGTAAACAGAGAATTAGGCTGTGAGTGATTCTGGATTTACAGACAGTAGCATATGGCGGGAACAAAACTAAACAGTTAAGTGCTCTATTCATTCAAGAGATCCACTGGCAGCTATTTCACCCGGGGCGAAGAGAATCAAGTCGTGTCAACTAATGAAGTCTCCAAAGCAAATCTTTTCCTTGGCAAGTTTCCTGTTTTTAATTCACACTGTAGCACTGACAGATTTTTGAATGGCACCTTCAATTCCCCAAGTGCCTTTTCCTCTTTTCCAGTTCCTTGTCCACTTTCTGCTGACTGCTCTGGCACAAACAAGCATTGCCAGGTGTTACTATAATGCAGATTACTAAACCAAGCCTTTTACACAAGGAATTACCAGATCCGGTGGCACGTATTAAACATTGCTACAGTCACTTTGCTTAGGCACATAAACTGTTGTTGATAAGGGAATAGTTCTCTTTCAACTCATAACTGATCAAAAATCTATATATTGAACTCACGATAGTCCCTGTCAATTTGCTGAAGGAAGTTGTCAGTGTTTTCATACCAACTCATGAACATTTTAAAACTAATACAAATATCCAATGATATACACACAGCTAAGACTTACCATTGCAGAGGGACACAGCTGTAATTAAATATATCTACAGTAAGTAATAGCAGACTCTTTGGAAGCAATGCTGCAGGATGAAAGGTCACTAATGAAAGGTCTACAACAGCAGCCTACAGCCAGACTAAAGAACAAACATGCTCCCTAAACAGTGGGGAAGAAAAGATTTTTCATGCTTGATCTGCAAGCTCTTTCTACATGACTTAAACAAAGGAAATAATGGCTACAACACAACACTGTGACCCAAAGATGTCAGATTTCAAATGATGAAAGTCCAATTGCAGAACAAACACAGTTGCTAGTAGCACCCCTTTAAGAGACTTCCCCCCTTCTTCCTTGCCAGTTTGTTGTTCTTTGCACTCAAGGATGCAGCATCTCTAAACATTCCTCTACACATTTTTTCCAATAGGTCAAGAAATAAAACTCAAATGAAACGACCCTTCATTAGGAATCATAAATGTGGCCTGGTGATCGAAGCCTGCATTTGAAATCAGATATTGGATCAGACCTAAGAAAAGCTTTGCATTTACCAAATATTAGATATGTGTGATTTACAGGGGACGGAACAGGACGCAAAATCTTATTAATCAACAGCATTGTTGCTTCTTATACCAGCCGTGAATGTAACTGGTGGAATGCAGAGACTCCTGGGTCTCATCACAAACTTGCTGTGTGACCTTGGCCGAGACACTTAGTTTCCCTGTGCCTCAATCATTTGTCAAGAATGTTAATGGAAGGCTTAAATGGAAGGTTGTAAAATACTTTTTGAGATGCCTATATGCAAAATGCAGCAGCTTGTTATTACAGTTGTTGCGCTTAATATTTGCTATATACAGTTCTCTTCTTTTGCTGATATTCACTAAACATTTAGGCCTAATTTTTTTTTTTTTTTGGAAGTGACTAGTGATTTTGACTGACTCAGTTGCTGAGTGTCCAGGAAGAAACATCTTAAAGAGAGTCTGACTTTCAGAAAGCGCTGAGTACCCACCCTCTCAAAATCAGGACCCTTAAAGTGGTCAAGCTGAGCACTCAAGAAACTAAGGACCGCCCTCCCAAAAATTATTAGTCACTTTTAAAAATATCGGCCTAGTAATTGGAAACCTGCTGGATGTCAGATGCCATTTTTCATTGTTTCCTTTACCTGCAGTTCTTTTCAAAGAGTTATTTTTTAATAGGATGGTTAGGAATTGAAAATGAAGGACGTGGAAGGGATTTGGAGACAACCAAATTGAAACATGTTCTAAGCATTTGAACCAGTTCTAAAACTGCCTTCTCAGAGGAAGCATGGGGAGAAAACGCTACACTGAACAGAGTTGGATGGTTCCCCCCATCGGTAGTTTTTGAAGAGAGTTACCTGTTCATTTTCTTCAGAATTTTCAACTTTCCCTTCCATTTTTCAATGAAAAAGAACTTTAGGATGAATCAAAATTCTCTTTTCTTTTTTAAGATGTTTTTGTTTTTAATTCCCAATCCCCTGCAATTCCTACTTTTTGTACATCCACCCTGCCTTTTCCAGGGCAGGGAGGAGAAGGGAAAAGTAAATGAGTTTTTATCTCACTTTTTCTTGTCTCCCCCCTTTTGAGTGTGAGAAGGGAAGAGGGGAAAGTAAAGGTATGTCCCACTAGGCATTCTGTAAATGTCCATGAGTGCGGTTACCCCCGTTACCCACACTCCTCCAACCCCTGAAACACATGTCTCAGCACAAGTAGATGCCATACTAGCTAGCTTGCCTGAAGTGTGGGTAAGTGCATGTTAGCTGTGGTATGGCCCCATACCTGGCCCACATTGCCGAGTGGATGAGGGAGAGGGGCGGGTACCTGGTCTCAAGTTTCAGTAGTCCTCCATTCCCATTCCCACAATGCACTGAGCTCATTTCTTCCTGACTCTCACACAATCTATAGAAGGTCTTTCCCCCCGTATGCCATGGTAGTAATGTGCTGCACTGACCATACCTCACCAGCATTCTGCGGCAGGCAGGAACGTTCACTATGATGGATGAAAAAGGCTACAGTTCTAGGGCAGCTGGCTGGCCCCCAGAGCATACCTGAGTTTCAATAGATGTCAGGGAGACTACAGTATCCTGCATGATTTTGGCTGCAGCAGTGGGAACTTCCACCTGTACCATGACACTGAGGGAAGCTGGAGGTGTTGGACATTCACCAGACTGCTGTTCAGGGCAGTGAACGGATGAAGCACCAGAGATGTCTGTACAGGAAAGCCCACGATTCTACCATTTGGTCCAGGAGGGCTCATGCCCTGTGCCTGTTATACAAGGAACTGGACCAAGTACTCTCAAGGCCCCCAGTACTGACCCTGACTCACAATCCCCTGCTGATCCCAGCTGGTCTGGCTGTCCGACAGGACAATGATGAGGTTGAAGAGGCATAGGGAAACATCACAACCCCAGAAGGTGAAGCCTAGGTGATTCTGCACTTATACCCAGAGGTTGAAGAAGCCCTCAGCAAGAAACAGAGCCCTGAAGAGGGACCAGTGCCTTGGCAAAAACCAGAACCCCCAGCTGGTAAATTAAAATAGCCTTCCTTTCCCTGTCCCCAAATTCCCACCTTGTGAGGATGGTAAATTTCAACTTTTTAAACTAAGGGCATCTGAATTTATGTGTACATATCTTCCTCTCTGGATAATATGCTATGCATTGCTCTGTGTCTCTCTGTGTGTGTGGTACAGTGCTGATGCCACACCATTCTCCCACCCCATCCCCCTGAAAACCTCCTCCAGTGTTCCCCCTCCAATCAGCCCCTGCTACATCCGGCCCCAAAATGGTCCCCCCACAAGACAGATTTCTCAAACATTAACATGACTGATTTCTGAAGAACCACAACTACAGGGTATGTGGCTTGCCTTGCAGATCACATTATGTAAACACTTTGGAAAGGAAAAATCAGAGTCACTCTGCATCTGTCCATTTCTCAGCAACCTGTCCGACAGCAAGAGTCACGGGGCACAGCTGAGGTCTGGTTCTCCTGTGGGAAAACAACACGGTTCAGCAGACCTTTAAAGCTGTCTGAGGGGAAGATTTCCACTGCAATTCTGGGTCACATTTTTACAGTAGTCAGTCAGGCACGGCTCTCAGAGATGGGTGCAGGATGTGCATGGGTCAGGGTTCCTCTTGGATGAAAGCTCTCCATCCTAGCTCAGAATTATGTTGATTTCTATTCTAATTTTCTCCCACTCCTGGAAGCCTGATCTAGCAAATTTTCATTCCGCATGGGCTCAGGTGGTCTTTGAGGTTCAATGGGAGAGCAAAACCGTTTGGGCACCTTTATAGCTCATCAAACCACTCCATTCATTAATATCTAGTGAGATGACCATTGTCACTATCTTCCTTCAGACAGAGGGCTTCTCACCACAGGATTGAAAAGCCACTTCTGTTTTCCATTCAGGTACTTGAAATAACACTAGGTCCTCCACAGGTAGACCAGACTTAGAGGGATAAACTATACAACAAAGCCAGGAAGAAATTACTGCCACTCCTTCCCCAGCACCACCACTCCTTAATGATAAGGTAAGCATTTTAATTTGTTAAAAATGCAGTGTGTTTGTATCTTACAAGAAGCAACTGCTTTCTAAGGACCAAGGCACAGATTGTGGAGATGGATTACATTCCTTAAAATGTTTAAAAGTGTCAAAATTGTGGTTTCTAAAGCAAAGTTCTTATGTTGGAGAAAATCTTTAGATTTTCCCAAGGCCCAATATAATGCTCTTTCTCATTGAATTGGCAGGACCCTCAACTTCTGAGAGCAAAACCATCCCACAAAGATGCAGGAGCAGAATCCCCAAGAGGGCAGAATAAGACATAGCAAGGCAATGGAGCAGAGAAATCAGGAGCAGTCTGAGTTCTTGAGGACAAGAGGAGAAGGTTCTGCAGTAGAAGAGGCTTTTGGACCTGGAAAAGAAGAGGCCTCATAGAGAATGGGAACATACCCTTATGTAATGGCTAATTGGACTGGTGTGTAAGAGTGCAGCATCTGCCTGCCAAGGCCCTAGGACCAGCTCATGAACCTCTTCTTCTTCATCCTCCATTGGCAGCCCAGGTTGCAGCTACACTGGCAGCTTTGCAACCAAACATCCCCCTGACCGGCAGGAGGACAACGCTGGGCCTGCAGATGTTCCAGAAAATCCACAGTAACCGGTTCCTGCAGACCTTTTTCAGTGAAACTTCCATTTGATTCCCAGAGCCATCCGGCCTCACCCTTCTCCCAGCTAAGTCGGAGGTTAACTGTTCAAAAGAGATTAAAATTTCAGTCCAATTCTTAGTTGATATTCTTCTACTTTGAGAACTGTGATGTTGCTTGGTTTCCAAATTCTTGACTTCTGACATAGTGCATGGAAAGTTGTTGTTGGTCTTTTAATATGTTGCCTTGAGAAATATTTTGCTGCCACTGTGACATCTGTATGGTACTGTGATATCCTATGCCTGTTAAGAGTGAGTTGCACACAGAAGTTCTTCTGCTTGTTTGTGTTACTTTTTTGTTTTTAATAAACACATTTGACCATCTACCTACCATTTCAGTAAAATTTATTTCACGGAGTGTGTCTTTTCTGTCCAGTGTATGGTGACCTGAAAGTGTGTCTTTGGTTGTAGAATGAGACTACCCTAGTTTTCTACCCCAACTCATGGAATGGTGTAGAAACATTTTTGCCGGAATGACTGTGGAAATCTCTCCCAAAGTTCAGAAATATTATAAGACTTAGTGATACACATCAGGGATGAGGAAAGTTGTGGGTACATTTTCTGTGCTGGAACACATCATACTTTCCTACATAGCTGATGTCCTCCACATAACAGCCAGTAAATGTGCAGAGTTTGCAAATCAAAGTGTCCTGAGCCTACTTGCCATGGAAAGGCTCACCTTTACTTTCACAAATGTTGTGCAGGGCTAAGCAGGCAACAATCATATGATCAGAGTTGGCCATATTGCCTACAAACCCTCCCAGATGCCAGTGCCAATGAGACTTGAGCACACCAAACAAACTCTTCACTATTGTTCTGCAATAGTTCTACTGAGCTTGAAAGTGAATTCTCTTTTTCCAGGACTATGGATGCAGAAGTATCAGTAGTATGCAGAGAGAGGAAGCAGGATATAATAAAAAGAAACACTTGCAAAGATAATACCTTTCATAACAAATACAATTTTTCTGGAGAGTAAAGTCCCTGCTTCACCTTTCAAATACAGCCTGATCTCCTTAGCATGCTGGCCTCATGAACGTTTCCCATGCTACTGACAGATGTTCCTGAATCTCTCTGTGATCCATGAGGCCTTGCAGAATAATGGTAATGTAGCCTTTGTGGTTCACAGACTCATTGTCATGACCTGGACAGGAATGTTCTGACCTGGAGTCTGGAGTCAGGCCATGTGAGATACTGGGAGTTGTGACTCAGACAGGCTAGAGGGCAAACAGAGTCAGGTGTCAGGAGGTAGGCAGGGTTAGGTTACCAGGAGATCAGGGCTAGTCGCCAGGTTACATACAGCAATCAAAGAGCAAAGCCAAGGATAATCCAGGAGCAGAAGCCAGAGTCTAGGGTCTATTGCAAGCAGGGTCTGGAGCAGAGATAGGTAAGCAGTCTGCACGGTTGCTCAGACAGCTTCCCATCATGGCTTCCTGGTTTAAGTACTGGTACCAGCTGTGAGGGGCTATCACTCAAGTCTTGCTGGGCAGTGCCTCCTGCCAAGCCCAGCTTCACAAGGACTTCC
This sequence comes from Mesoclemmys tuberculata, assembly GCA_007922155.1. Lineage (NCBI taxonomy): Eukaryota > Metazoa > Chordata > Testudines > Chelidae > Mesoclemmys > Mesoclemmys tuberculata. Next base: position 1,944,394 of record ML675690.1, on the reverse strand, counting down.
TGTGAGAGTCTAGCCTAAGCCTCCACAGGTGATGTGGCAGTGTCAGCAGCACAGAAACCCCATAATTCCAGGTTTAATCCCTATAGGTTCTTACACTCAGCCCTTCTAGCAGGCAAACTATGGGCACATGAGTGCCATTGGTGACCCCTGCACAATTTGAGAACCCCATCCTCTGAAAACCAGTTATTAGTTCAGGTACGTTTCTTATATCAAACACCTGTGACAAATCACAATGTTAATTGGCTCACAAACCTCTACAGCCACAACCCCACCAGTGGACTTTCTAACTCCGGGTGATTTGTAACAGATCTGTAAGCCACCTCGTGTAGTCAGCGGTGACATTCCCTCTGCAATCTGTACTGGTGAATTGCTGTGTCATCCCAATCCCCCACTCCTGGGGCCCATCTCACTCTGCCTCTCCATGTAAACCCCACTCCTGGGAAGATCATGCACAGCCTCTAGCAATCAGGTTGCCTCCAACTCCATGAGTGAGTGCCTTTAGGCAGCCACTCATGGGATTATGCAGTGGTATGACCCCAGCTAACGCTCCAGTGCCAGATGCTATCCTAGGAACTGCCGTTTTACAATGTTCGGTGCTCCCCACTGCACAGTGCAAGCTCATTGGTTCGTCACTTTACCAAATAAATTGATTATGTACGAGCCTTGTCACTTCAAATGGAGCCTCTAACACACCTTAAATCAAATGCACTGCCTTAGATAAAACTAACACATTTATTGAGTACAGAGAGATTTTAAGTGATTATAGGTCAGAGGACAAGTCAGATTTGATCAAGATAAACAAAAGCCAAATGCATTCTAAACTAAGCTTAACACTTTCAGCAACCTTATGTATTCAGATGATCCTCACCACAGGCTGGCTGATCTGACTTCAGCCAGGCCCTCCCCCTGTGATCAGCAATTCAGTTGCTTGGTGGTGTTGGCAGATGCATTAAACAATACACAATTACATTATAAGGGTGAACATGAATGATACACAATTACACCATAAGGGTGTACATGGGGGTGCAGTGTGTCACGCCAGCTTTCACAGGGAATAGCAACCCACTTCTGAACTGGCGTGGCTTCCCTGAATCGAGTGTTCTGGCAATCGAGTGTTCTAACATAGCTCCAGGAAGGTCTGTTTCCTCAAGCAGAAGTTCTGCAGCCACTTTTGCTCATCCCAGCTCTCCAGGATGATGGGATCCCACTATACCAGCCTAGTTCTCCTGCACTAGAAGCCACAGTAAATCAAAATAGATTCCATTATAATAGCGGCATTCACCATATCTATCCCACTGTGTCATCAATGAATTTTTATCCTCCGTCCAGGCATGCTGACTTTCATGTGTCAGAAAATGCTGCTGAAATGCCATTCAATGTTTGCTGAGTGCGTAGTCCACTGCATAAACATTTGTCCTTCAATAAGGAGCAAGACCACATCATCCAATTGATCCATGACTTCAACTGCCCTTTGCAGGGTTAAAAGTGAAGGGTAATGTGATCCAGATAGGCCAACAGCAAATGTGTGAAAGCAGGGAACAGCATAGCACAGAGCCATTCCTAGTCTTTTTCCATGCGATACAGAGAACACTGGGCTATGACCCCTGAAGTGGTAGCGCTAACCTTATCTACCTAGAACAGCAGTGTGGACATAGCGCTGAGTCCTTGCCTTTACTGATGTTTTTTCAGTTTTTACAAGTTTTCTGAAAAAAAAATTTCTAATAAGTGCCAAGATTTAATTGTTGATTTGGGTTTGGTCATTAAATTGAGTAAGCTTTTTAGGGCCTGGGTTGTCTTTTGGTTCTGTGTTTGCACAGCACCTGGCACAGTGGGGTCATGGTCCATAACTGGGGCTCCTAGATGCTATCACAGTACAAATAATAACAACAACAGTAATAATAATATAACATAGAGCGTTCTTCTGCTCTTCAGATTTTGTTTACAAATATCTGGAAATAAGTTCACCCTTTTAAGAGTATTATCAACTATTAAATTAAAAGATGGCAAATTCAAAACTGATATAATGAAATACTTTTTTCACACGGTGTGTACTTATACTGTGGAACTCATTGCCACAGGAAGTTGTTGAGGCCAAAAGTTTAGCAACATTCAAAAAGGATTGGAGACTTATATGAACAACAAGAACATCTATTTATTATAATTAATTATACAATTTTTTTAAAGGATATTAAACCTTGTGCTTCAGGGTTCAATAATCTCTAATATTAGAGGCTAGGATGAGACCTAATGTGGGAACAGAATATCCCATATCTGCCTACTGCAGGCTTCTTATACCTTCCTCTGAAACATCTATTCCTGGCTATTGATAGAGACAGGATACTGGACTAGGTGAACCTTGGGTCTGATCAAGTGTGTGAAATCCTATGTTCCTATTCATAGTCTGTTTTAGAACACTTCCAGCCTCCAGTTATCAGTTCAACCTACAATTACTGTGCAATTACGCTGAGTAGTTTTTTGGAGGAAAATGTGATGTTGATTGGGACTGGTCTATCATTAAATGTGTCTTAGAGAGGAAAGTCATTCCTATTCTAAACATCTAACCAAGGCATTTGCACTACTGAATTGCATTTGTGTGCTCTACCTTCTGCAAAAGGGCCACCCATAGCAAGCACTATTATTCATTTGAGATTATCCATTAATTATTCTGGGCTTTTATTGCAATATAAGAATCTACATTAGGGCTGGTTGAAAATTTTCTACCACATATATTTAGACAGAAAAATAGGCATTTTGACTACATGATTTTATTTATTTTATTTTATTTTTGAAAAGTGTCTGATTTCCATGGGAAGTTTCAATGTTTTGTTGAAAAGTGCAAAACCCAAACATTTGGAGGTTTTGGCCAAAAAATGAAAAAAAAATGGTGAAATGTCGCCATGGTGCCTCATGGGATTCAGATGCCTCATGCCCATATTCTCTTCTTTGGGCCATGTTCTCCTGCTAGACTACATCTCTCGTGAAGCACCATGGCCATGGATTCCTATGATGCCTCTTGGTGTCTCAGCAAAAGGGGAGTCTGGTGGATCACGAGAGATGTATTCTGGCCATAGAGGAGAATGAGGCACCCGAACTACAACTCCCATGAGATACTGCAGCCTCATTTCTGAAAAGCAACTTTTGATTTTGAACCAAAAAGTCAAAATTTTCCACAGAAGAAAAATCCATTTTCCAACCAGCTTTATTGTACATCTTGATACCTCATCAAAATCAAGGAATTGGATTGTAGAATTGGGTTTTTAAATCTATAATTCACAGGGCATTGGTATGTTCATATGGGAATCCTTTCTGGGGCTCTGCTTTAGGATTCATGACTGGTAGCACCCCATGATATTTAAAAAATTAAAAAGGAAACTGATATTTTACTTTTTACCATGTCTTATGGCTTGCAATTTTCTTTAAATTTCTTTCTTCCTTTCAGAAGAACTATACAAACAAAAAGCAAAAATTGGAATAAGATAATAAAACAAGGTACAAACTCTAATTTTTTCAGATCTCTTTTCCTTCTTCCTGCCTATTCACAGTCTTTTACAGAATCCTCTGAACCTTGAACTCCCCACTTTTGGTGTATAACTTCATAACTGAGCAAGCTTCTATTTTTGCCACATTTTATTTTACTTTTAGATTCAGACTCTAAAAATTATCAGAAACAAAGACAAAACCCTAACAAATGAAGCTAAAATATCTCCAACTCAGGCTTGATAACTTACAGACCCTTTTAAGTAACCTTATAAAGACAATTCCATCCTTCATATTAAAATAGTAACATTGGAAAGTATTAACAAAAAACCTCAATTGTACTCAGACTAATTGAAGGACCAGAAGGCAAGTGTCCTTCGGAGATCTAGCCTGTCATCTTTGATTCTGTATTTGAATTTAAGTTTATCTAACCCAAGAAGATAATCAAGGCATTGGGCATCCCACTAAATCCATCATGAATCTCTCTACAGGAAAAACTAATCTATATACTCAAAAATTAAGTTCCTTTCTATTTTATTATTGATAGAGATCATTTATTAACTTTGGTCTGAAAACACCATAAGAGTTTCAACTAGTAGCAACAAATACATTCCTTCCCCAATTCATCAGGCCCACTCAAACCCACTGAAAATTGATTGGTGGCCCTTAAAGTGGAATTGGGTTCTCACAAAATGGATACAGTGGCTTTGTTTCTGGTGCAGCAGTTCTCACTTTTCATTCTGCGGTGTGGGCCATCATTTCTGAGCTCCAGTAATTACGAAGGCCTTGTTCTGAGTAGAGGCAAGGAATGGAGAAATCTGAGCAAAGCTAATCATGGGCAACTCCTACAGTCCTAACAGAGGCAAAATTTCCAGTCGAGGCCTGATTCTGTCAGGCTAACGCTAAGCTAAAATTAGGGTTACTGCTAATATTGCCATTAATCATGAAAGCTTCTAACAGGCTGTTTATCAGCAAGTGTTTGTGGGCTATATTCTTAGACAGAGTAAATCAGCATAGAGTCACTGAGGTTAATGAAGCTATGCCAATTTACCTCAACTGAGGATTTGGCTCAGTGCACTTATTTGCTGTTAAGTCTACGTGCAGTGTGATCAAGAGAGCATGTAGTAGAAAAATAATTCAAGAAAGAATGGGAAAGAAGGCCATTGTCCTTATACTAAATAAAGCAAGCAGTACAGAGGACTGGAATCTTTTTTCCATTCTGTTTACATGATACACAGTAGCTATTTTTTGTCTTTTAGTTTTCCTTGTATCTCTAGTACTTCCTATACTATCTTGAAGTCCAGCTAGGAGAAGTGTTCACAATTAGACAAACCTCACTGCACCAACTTTCAGATTCCTGTGTTAAAACTCAAATGTACATCAAAGGGTTCACTAAAGTTCCCAAACTTTCTCAGTGAAGTTTGGGTCCAACACTGAGTACATCTGGGCTCTTTTCTGATTTTGGGCAGTTTTGTTTGAGCGTGGTCTAAGATTTGAATTCTGGATTTGAGATTATTTGAGCACATCTAGCGGCATTCAAGAGAGAGTTGGGATGTAATGTTTCAAATACATAGATGCTTCAGAACAACTGTTCATTCTATGAGATGTATTCTGCCCTCATTTATATCAATGCATATTCATAATGACACCTTTGACTTTGTGTGGAGCAATTCACCTGTCCATTGGATTAAGCAAGAGCAAAATTTAGGCCTAACCTCAGATTTTTAATGGGCAGTATTTTGTAAATTTTCCCACTATGATAGAAGATACATTATTAAACTCACCAAACAGCTACACACAATGCCCTGACTTGCAGCTATGCTGAGCACTCAATTTCAATTGAAGTCAATGACAATGACTACTGCACTGGGTGGCACAGAATGGGGAGGAGGTGAAAATCCTTTAGTGTTGAAGGAACAGGTCCAGGACTATTTAGAAAGATTGGACATACACAAGTCCATGGGGCCAGATGCAATGCACCTGAGGGTGCTGAGGGAGTTAGCTGATGTGATTTCAGACACATTGGCTATTATCTTTGAAAACTCGTAGCATTTGGGGGAGGTGCATGATGACTGGAAAAAGGCAAATATAGTGCCCATCTTCAAGAAAAGGAAGAAAGAGGCTCCAGGGAACTACAGACCGGTCAGCCTCACTTCAATTCCTGGAAAAATCATGGAGCTGCTCCTTAAGGAATCCATTTTAAGGCACTTGGAAGAGAAGAAGGTGATCAGGAACAGTCAACATGGATTCACCAAGGGCAAGTCATGCCTGACCAACCTGATTGCTTTCTATGAAGAGGTGACTGGCTCTGTGGATGTGGGGAAAGCGGTGGACGTGGTATACCTTGACTTTAGCAAAGCTTTTGTTACAGTCTCCCACAGTATTCTTATCAGCAAGTTAAAGAAGTATGGGTTGGATGAATGGACTATAAAATTGGTAGAGAACTGGCTAGATCATAGGGCTCAACGGTTAGTGATCAATGGCTCCGTGTCTAGCTGGCAGCCGGTCACAAGCGGAGTGCCCCAGGGGTCAGTCCTGAGGCCAGTTTTGTTCAACATCTTCATTAATGATCTGGAAGAGGGGGTAGATTGCACCCTCAGCAAGTTTGCAGACGACACTAAGCTAGGGGGAGAGGTAGATATCCTGGAAGGTAGGGATAGGATACAGAAGGACTTTAACAAATTGAAGGATTGGGCCAAAAGAAATCTGATGAGGTTCAACGAGGACAAGTGCAGAGTCCTGCACTTAGAACGGAAGAATCCCATGCACAGCTACAAACTGGGGACCAACAGGCTAGGCAGCAGTTCTACAGAAAAGGATCTGGGGGTTACAGTGGATAAGAAGCTGGATATGAGTCAGCAGTGTGCCCTGGTTGCCAAGAAGGCTAATAGCATATTGGGCTACATTAGTAGGAGCATTGTCAGAAGATCGCGGAAAGTGATTATTCCCCTCTATTCAGAATTGGTGAGGCCACATTTGGAGTATTGTGTCCAGTTTTGGGCCGCCCATACGAAAAGGATGTGGACAAGTTGGAGAGAGTCCAGCGGAGGGCAATAAAAATGATTAGGGGGTGGATCATAAGACTTATGAGGAGAAGCTGAGGGAACTAAGCTTGTTCAATCTGCAGAAGAGAAAAATGAGGGGAGATTTGATAGCAGCCTTTAACTACCTGAAAGGGGGTTCCAGGGAGGATGGAGCTAGGTTGTTCTCAATGGTAGTAGATGACAGAACAAGGAGCAATGGTCTCAAGTTGCAGTGGGGAAGCTCTAGGTTGGACATTAGGAAAAAGTTTTTCACTAGGTGGGTGGTGAAGCACTGGAATTGGTTAGCTAGGGAAGTGGTGGAATCTCCATCTTTAGAGATTTTAAGCTGCAACTTGAGAAGGCCCTGGCTGGGATGAGATAGCTGAGATTAGTCCTGCTTTGAGCAGGGGGTTGGACCAGATGGCCTCCTGAGGTCCCTTCCAACTCAAATATTCTATGATTCTATGGAAGATGCAGGTGCTCATCTCTGAAAATCAGGCTCTAAAATGTTGGCAGTTCTGCTAACATTACACTATTGGAACATAGGTCTCTTGGATTGGTAATGAAATCACTAAACCGCAGAGAGGAAATCTGAGCTTTGTTATGCAGTCATTTGTTATGCAAATGAGTCCTCTCACTAACGTATTTAGAACATATGATGTATTAAACTATATCTTTTGTCACATCATCCATCAAGAAACGGAAGCGTTAAATTTAAAACCACGTATTGCTCAAACATCTGTAGTTTTTGTTTTTAAAAAAAAGCATTTTCTGAAAGATTTGCCTAAGTGGCAGACATTAGCTGTTTGGCTCTCAGAGATGGGATTTCTGGAGGCAAAACTATTTAAGTGACACATTAGTGTTGTGAAGCACTAGTGCAAGGCAGCCGATGCATTTCTGGGCTGAAGATTATCATGAGCTCCACTGCGTATTATCCGAGTCCTCCACACTTTCAGAAAAGCTGACATGATTATTAGCCCAATCCTGAAGACATACCTACACTTTAAAACAAAGAAATGCCCAAGTATTCAGACATTAGCTTTAAACAAAATAATAAAAAAGATTGCATATCAACTTTTAAAAACTCAAACAGAAAGCATTGTTCTTAGTGCTGTCAGCAGAACGCTGGGAGGCAGGAACTCCTGTCTTCCCTGCAGTGACGGATGAATCATTAATTGTTCAGTTGAGTGGCAGTTCCCCCAAAAAGTGGGGGGGAAAAATGATTTGGCCAAACTGAATGTGAATATTAAAAAAAAAAATGGTGAATTGAAAAATTCTTTTTTGTTTGCTCTAGAATGGGTATTCAAACCTGCCTCTTCCACTGCTCTGGTGAGTGCCGCAACCCTTGAGCTAAGGAATATAAGTAGAGGTAAGGGAGAGGTAGAGGGGAAGAGCATCAGCACCTTTTTGTGAATGGTCAGAACTTTGCGTATCAAATTCATGAATAGTTTTGAATCAACCATAACTGCATTTTGCAGTGAATAAACTATTTGTCTGACTCATTTCACCCAGCTCTGGTTCACATCTTCACTCTGATTTTCTACTGATATGGGCAAATCACTTCACTTCCTCTGTTTTCTAGTCTGGAGAAGGGCTATAGTGGTACTTGCTTCACTTTCTCACAGAGGCATTTCGAACATTCATTATTTAAAACAAAACATATTAAAATATTTGTGGATCTCACGTGACATTTGCCAATCATCTCATCATTCTCTCTGTATTTACATAGAACCACAAACAGCTAGAAGGGACTTGAGAAATCATCAAGTCCAGCCTCCTGCACTGAGGCAGGACCAAGTAAACCTAGACCATCCATGATAGAGGTTTGTCTAACCTGTTCTTAAAGCCCCCAATAACGAGGCTGCCACAACCTCCCTTGGATGCCTGGTCCAGAGTTTCACTACCCTTATAGACTGAAAATCCCTAATATCTAACCTAAATTTCCCTTGTTGCAAATTAAACCCATTCCTTCTTGTCCTACCTTCAGTGGACATGGAGAACAATAAATCATGATCCTCTTTATAACAGCATTGAACATATTCAATGACTGTTATCAGTCCCATTTCCATCTCCTTTTCTCAGGACTGAACATACTTTTTAACCTTTCCTCACAGGTCAGGTTTTCTAAACCTTTTATCATTTTTGTTTCTCTTCTCTGGACTCTCTCCAATTTGTCCACATCTATCTTAAAGTGTAGTGTCCCAGAATTGGACATGATACACCAGCTGAGGCTTCACCACTGCCAAGTAGAGTGGGACAATTACCTCCTGTGTCTTACATATGACACTCCTGTCAATGCACTCCATTTCTACCCTTTGTCCATCTTGTATATCTAGAAGCAGAGATCATCTTTCACCATGTGTTTGTATCGTGCCTAGCACAATGAGATCCTGATTCTGGGGCTTCTAGGCATTACTGTAATATAAATAATAAATAAAATAATGTGTGCAAAGCACATCTAACTCAATATGTGAGAAAACCATATGTTGTATAATTAGAGGATAGTCTTTCATTGCTTGGTCATTACATGCCATGCACCACTGCTTTCCTCAGAACACCCAGAATACATTTTTAATCACTCAAAGTACAAGTTTAAGATGTAAATGATCTCAAGTTAACTGTCTGTTGCATTCATTATGTACGGTATCATTACAAACCGTACATACCATCCTCCCACTGCTTTTGTCTAAAAACTAATCTAGACGTTGGCTGGAATCATGAAGCTCTGGCTTGATCTGAATGGTAAGATTCAAGAGTGCCTGCTTAGAGGGGGCTTGGTTTGGACTTCTTGCTGTTTAAAAGAACGTGATATGATTATTTGGTTCCATGACCAAGTTATTTAAAATTGGCCAGCTGACACTGAACAAAGCATTCATATTGGCATTCAGCAAGCTGTTTAGCATGAAGAAGAAAACACAGAAGTATGAGAAGTGGTAGAGGAAATGGAAAATCAAGCTTGATAAAGATGTGCATCCTCTTAATGCAGCCCCTGCACAACTTATGCTACAGAAAGCAGCAAACACAATGTGTTCTTGCAAATGACTCAGCAGTCGTATGTGTCAGCTGTCCAGATCTGACTGAGGGGTTTCAGCTGGTATTTCCAGCTAACCAACAGCAGCCAATTTTCATAGCTCTTGCTGAGAAACAATATTGTGCATTGGTATTAATCCACTCAGTGGGAATGGCTCTTGCAGTACAATTGACTTCAGTACTCCACTCTGCCCATAAACACATATCTTAAATCATTATCCGATTAGCTATCCTCAATAGGCAATCTACAGTCCTGAGTGGGCAATATATCATTTGTCTGCATGACATTCAGAGCTCATATGCACAACTGATAAACACAAACTCTGCAGATCTTGCCAACTCTTCATCAGCTGTTAGTCTTTGGATGGGCTGTTCAGTGACAGGGAGATAGTGATTTGAGCAAAGATTGGGAGTTAGAACGAATAGGCTTTCTCCCTGGTGCCGAGACCTTGAGGGAGTCACTTAGCCATGGGCCTCAGTTTACCTCTTTGTAAATAATGTAATACACCATTTGTACTGGGAGAACCAAGGGTGGATTATTTAGTATCTGTAAAGTGTTTCAGGAGATTGGATCGAAGGGACTATGTAAGTGTGGCATGGTGGTACTGGGATTTTATTGGGTGTTTTTTTTAAGATTGAAATAACCCGAGAAGAACAAGTGGCAGTCTTCTTTTGATGGATAATTACCCAAAGATGCTGGTAAAAGTGGCTGCAACATAAAAACTCTATCAGCAACTTGTGCCTCCCTGAGATACATGTGCTGTTTCTGAATGTTCCAGAGCCCTAGAAAACAGACACTATACTAGCTATACCTAATTATCTCACTGATTTGTCATTTTATTTTTTTCCTCATTGGTTCAAATTCATTCTTGTTGCGAGAAAGACAGTGGAGTTCCAACAGGGATATGTTTGGCCTATTATGTTTTCATTTTGACTAAGCTTTGCTACATCTGGGGAGGCAAGATTTTCCTTAACTGTAGAAACATGAGTTAAAAGCTGAAGTGAAAAGATTTTTATTGATTCCTTGTGATTCAATTGAACCAAACCAGACAAACTTTTGGCACCTAATGGGATAGGAGCCAGTAATCCTTATTTAGCCCACAGAAACATATAGCCATATCCAAGAACAATCCTTTATGCTCACCCCTGCATTGAGAAATAACAGAGTCCTCTTTGCTTACTACTTTAGATTTTAAGGCCAGAAGGGATCAATATAATGCATCTTGTCCAGCTTCCTGCACATAATTTTACCATGCAATTCCTGGATGTAGGGACATGTGAGGGAGAGAGAAAATGCATATATTCACAATAATTTGGGACCAGAAATATCCAGAAAAGACCCAACTCTCTGCTCTGTAATTTTGTTGCAATCTCTGTGCTATGTTAGCTGTACTGGCAAGAAGGTGCATTTTATATAATGGGATGGAAGACACCATTCTTTGCCACCCTGAAGGCAGTTTAGTGACTGAGAAAACATCTCAGGCTATTCAATGGCCAGAACCATCTGAAGCAAAGTAAACTCCAGCATTCCATTGCTTACCAAAGTAGACTTTCACTTGCTGACATACTAAGCCAATTTTTCATCCTGGCCTTTGTTTATGCATATGAAAGCTTATGGACACAAATTGCTGTCACAGGTGAAGGGTGTGTGCTTTTTTTTTGCACACACAAATGGAAAAGGATTAGCAACTATTGGTACTACCATGTAACATGTCTGCTTGCTCTACTGAGATGGATTAGCTGTCACTTTAACAGCATTTGTGGAAACAGCATGGCAATGTAAGGATGTGCTAAGCACTTTTGGACCCTATCCTAAGACCCCTTCACATAATGGTTAAAGCTTGACAAAAGCCATGACAAAACTGCCATTGACTTCAGTGGAGCCAGGATTTCACCCATTAGATTGCCCAGAAGATTAGAGAACACATCTTTGGGTGCACCATTTCCACTTTTATTGATGCTCGGTGCATGCATTTACTGTGCACACTTACTTGTCCCAGGAGTTTCATTTCCTAACAGCATGTTTGCCAGATATGGGTTGGCACTGCGCAGCAAGGAAAGTGATATTTGCCTCCTCTCTCTCTCTCTCTCCCAGTAGCATCACCCTCACCCCTAGAAATCAAACGCCATTGTGCTAGTATTGGAGTAGTGAGCAGAATGGGAGAGAAGATAGCAGGTGCAGGAAAGTGCATAGCTAGCAACTGAAGCTAAAAGAAAGCAATTTTTGTCTAGAGAAAGGAAGTGGTTCTGCTCAGTAGTTTGCAGACACACCGTGAAGTACGGTTATCCTCTTTTAAACTCCCTCTATATTTGTAATGCTGTAATCTTCATTCTCTGTAGCTTAAGGAAGAAAATGCTCAGTAGTGATTTCTACTGAAACCGATTGTCTTACTTGTAAGCCTCTATAAATCCCATCTCAGAGTCGGCAACAGTAAAACAAGAGTGTGTACTGTAGCTAACATTGTATAGGAGTTTAGAGTGCTGTTTTAGCTGTGTTGGTCCCAGGATACTAGAGAGACAAGATGGGTGAGGTAATAGCTTTTATTGGACCAACTTCTGTTGGTGAAAGAGACAAGCTTTTGAGATAACACAGAGTTCTCCTTCTTGTAGGATGGAAAGCAGATGTAGTACAAGACCTACATGTGGGATTAGAGAACGGCACCTAGGTTTTTTAAGATTGTTCAAAATATGTGGTTCAAAAAAAGCCTACTCTAGTACTGGAGCATTTATACAATTATCCCTATTGTGACTTCCAGTTAATAGCTTATATTAATTATAGCAACAACCATGAAGCCCCCTTGGGCCTGTTTATGCATACAGCTTGATTTAAGTGGCACCACGCCACAGCAACAACAATACTTCATCTGAAGTATAATTTAATGCTTTGATTTCAAGACGCCCCAGAAGTGACAGAAAGAGATAGTGAGTGAATGTGTGTTAGCAGGGGGCCATTCTGAATTTCACCACATAACTATCTAATTTCCATTGTCTTCATATGTAATCATGCAGCAGCACTAGAGAAAACACCTGTTCTGCAGACATAGGGAAAATATTTTTATGGCCAAATTCTGTTCTCTGTCACTATGGGATAACAAAAGTGTTACTCTAGATTTACATCAATGTAAATGAGATCATTGAGTCAGTTCAATGCCATAGAACTTACTAACGATGTGGGTAGCACACAGACTTTATGTTGCCTCTCTGTAGGTGGTGAATTTCACCATGACAGCTTACAATGCAATCATTTGCACAGTACTAGTGGTGTCTTCTGTCTATCAATTTGGACATCCACACAAAAAGATATACCCACCTTGCATTTAGTTACCCTAGATTTAAAAACTAGGCATTTTATATTGATTCAACAAGTTATTTGCAAGACCTTTATACTAAACTGGTTTTGTGGTTGTAGCCACAAATCAGATGGAGGGGCAAACTGTCTGATTTGAATCCACATTCAGTTTTGGATGTGTATTTAACAGAATACCCCTGCGGGAGTTAGCAGCAGCAGCAATTGAACCCTGGACCTAAAAAGCATAACCTTTACAGCTTCAACTACAAGAGCCTTCATTACTAGAGCGAAGGCTATATAAATTTAAACCTCTATATGGGCCAGTCTGGTGCTAGCAATCTGGTGAATTTTTATCTGAAAATGCCTTTGTTGAAAATGAGGCTTGTGGCTGAAGTGTACCATTCTGACAAAACTTTCATTTAGAAAGCTTGTAGGTTCAGGGTGGAATTTCTGGTGAGAGAGAGCATGAGTGAGCGAGCATGTGCATGCCTCCCCCTGCCCTGAATGGTCAATTGTACTGGAGATTAGGTCATTCACCTGGGCTGACAGACCCAGATTCAAATTCCTGCCCCACATCAAGCACAATAAAGGTGAAAGGAAGGATGGCCTAATGGCTAGAGCAGTAGCTTAAGACCCAGGAAATGTGCGTTTAAGCCCCTCCTCTACTACAAACTTCCTGTGTCATCAAGCAGAACAGCAATTTCAGTGATAGAGTCAGTCTCTCAACTTCTAATGCTGAGCTGTTCCACTTATTTATAAAGTGAATATTCATTAGATCAGAGAGATTGATTCTATAGCCCAGGCATTAAGGCACCCAGCTTTAAGCCCCTACTCTCTCACAGCCTACGTGAATGCCCCAACCACACAGCTTTTCAGTAGTGAAGGTCTCATTCCTCCCCCCCCCACCAATCAAAAAGGAATTTTCATTCTGATGTAGAATAAAACAAGGTGGGGGGGCTTTGCAACACAAGAATTCTTGTTTCCCTTCCTCTCACCCCTCCCATTCCTAGTCCAGAAATAAATGGGAGATAGAGCACTGTACTATATAAGTACGGGATATGTGTAGAAATGCAGGTTCAAGCTGCAGCTGTGAAAAGGGAAACCAAACCTCAAGTGGCCTTATGATGATATAGCCTATATATCTAGAAAGTGTAATATTTTCATTGAGACCTTTATTTCATTAACATAAATATGGGCAGTAGTAATGTATTTCATTCAAGTGGTTGTTTTTGTCCTTTGTCAGGACATGTTACATACATTCAAAGCAGTTTTTCATACAGTCACAGCATGGAAGAATGTGGTTTTCTACTCTGATAGGTTCAAGCACTTGTACATTTCATTTGAAAGGTTCATGGCTGTCAAAGACAACACCTTAAACCCAGCACTCTTATCTTTGTAATATGATGCAATAGCCCCTAAGAGCCCCCAGTGCCGGATTAAGAGCCATCATATTACATGATTAACAATTACACAACAAAACCACTGTCCCTGCCCTGCAGATCTTACAATCCTAATGTAAACTGGGTAGGTGGTTTCATCAGCCAGGGAATGGAAACCAGGTTCTGTTATGTTTGACAGTATATAACCAGAGATATTAGAAAAACTTGAATATTCATTCTTGAAGGTTGCAGTGTCACACGACTATTTCTTAAAACCCAGAACTTTAACAAATAAAGAACCAAAAACAGACAGAGACAAAGCAGGCTGCTCCTTAAAGCTGAGTCCCACAACACACCCACTGTGCTGTAGGCTGCATCTTTTGCATGCTGACTCAGATTGAACACTGCTCTGCCGACGCCCCTAGCCTGTAAGCATGGCCAGGACACCCCCTGAAATTACAATATGCTTCAGGTTCCAGGCCTCAGTCCTTTTAAGACCCTTTCCTCATAGGACAATAATTCCCCAGAGACTTTCCTTCCTTTAGCCAGTCTGGAAAGGAGAAGGTACACCCTTCCCCATTATGTCTCTTTGACCCAGCTTCCCCTTCCATTTACAGTGTCCTAAGCAACCATCTTACCAGCTGGGACCTGTTAATCCTTTATAGGCTGAAGCTTCTCTGCCTTGTCACACTAATTATTTCCCTTCTTGCCAGTTTTCTGTGGCTGTTTTCCCATTGAGCTCAGTTGAATGACTTACACCAATGGGAGAGGAGAATCAGGCCCATGATGTTCCATGTGACTCAGAAACAAATCACAGATAGATACACTCTGACTCAGAAGAGGGCACATACCAATTTGAGCTTCAGGGATCAAACTGTCACTTCTATTGTCTGTGGAAATTCTGCAGTTTCTCAGTTTTTCTTGTTAATTCAACTAAGTTAATACGTAATTACTGCAGACCAGAAAGTTTTCCTTCCCCTGAGTGGGATGCATCATCAGACTGCAAAATTAAGGCCTGGTCAACATTTACCTTCAAATTTGGCGGCAGTCGACGGGAGTTCTGCAAGCTACGCAGAGTAGCTTGTGTAACTCCTATTGACTTTGAAACTCTTCTTCTACACAGAATTTTCACTGCCCTGTGTCACTTGAGGGGTTGGTTTTAACACATTGAATTCCGGATTGATTGAGTGGGTCTTCATAGACTGTTCAATTGTTCCAGACAGAGTGATCTATGGTGGCGAATTTGCTGCCGTCAGTGAAGACATACCCTAAGAGAAAACAGGGTAAGAAAGCTAATTCTCTCGCCTTTTAACACATACTGAAGTAAAACAAGGCTTCACACCAGGGACCAAATTCCACAGCAGTTAGCTGATGAGCAATTGCAGAATGGATGCAAACTCTTCCAAAACATCTAAGAAATAAAGATTTAAATCTGACTATTTCTATACTGTGTAGCAAAGTTTTATTTTGACATTCCAGTACTACATAACGTACTATTTTCACATTTTAGTAAATTAGTTTTTTTTATCTTACTTCTTTAAGCATTTATGCCACTTTACAATAAAAAAAAAGTGTTTGTAAATTTTATTGTAAAGAACCTGACTAGTGAAACTGCAAACATTTAAAAATCATGAGTCAGATCCCAAAATCTCATGAGATTTGCTTAAAAATAACAAGGTTTTTTTTTATTAAAAAAAAGACATCTGAAAGTCTTTTTGCTTTCTGGGTTTATTTTAACTTCTAAGGCACACTCTGGTCATGTTTTCAAACTTTTCTCTGCACCAGAGGGGCTAGAAATACCTTTTAAAAATGAAAACAAAGATGTTCACATACTCATTTGGCACCAGGAGTTAGGACTTCAAGAAAAACACCAAATATTATGCAAATCAGGATAAAATCCTGAGAGCTGGCAATGCTACAGTGGTAAATACATTCTGGTAAATTCACAGGCTCCCATTACCATAGGAATAAAGTATTCCACAGTCTCCGATATATGTATCCTTACAATATCCCCATGAGATAATTACTTCCCTATCATCTGCATTTGATATAGGCACAGATACTAAATTAGTTGGCCAAAGTCACACATGAAGTCTGGTGAAGTAGGAATTGAATCCTGGCTGCCCAGAAGCCAGGCTAGTTCTCTAACCACTGAGCAATTGTTACATTCTTCTTTTTACATTTTACCACCCCATAGCATTAAGCCAGGTCTCAAAGCCCAATCCCGCAAATTGCTGAAACCAAAACCCAAAGATTAAATGAGAGCCGTGGTATTCTGCCTCTCAGTCCTGTGCTTTTAGGCAAGACAATCATTCACCCTGCAACGGGAGCAGAGCAGGAGTGCCATGAAGCAAACCATGTTCTAAGAAGAAGATATGCAGGACTTGAAAATCACTGGGTAAAGTTATGGGTCTCCAATTGAAGTTCCTGTTAAGCATATGCTATTTCTCTATATGGCAGCAGTTTTCAAACTTTGACCTAAGCCTCCCACACCCTTTGGGTTAAACATTTTCGGTTGTGCCCCTCTGCCTCAACCCAGACAAAAATAGATACATGCAAAGTCGGGTGGTCCACTGAGGTAAGTCAGAGAATGGAGGTGATGTCGCCACTGACCCCCAAACATTCCCGTGTGGCCCCCTAAGGGGACGCTCCCTATTCTGCTGTATGGAAAGCCTTGTGTGAAAGCAGAGTGTGACTCAGGCAAGTGGAAGGTGTAGGGCCATGATGTCACATAGGGAGACAACGTGAAGCCAGGAGATGATACTAGCCTCCTCCAGGAGCTTGCGCAAGTCACTCATCCCCTCTGAGCATCCGTTTTATCATCTAAAATGACACTTACCTTATTTTACAAAGTGCTCTGAGATCCATGGATGAAAAGCTCTGTATAAAAGAAACTAACATTTTAATTATGAAAAACCTAGTTAAAATGATTCATCCATCAATTAAATACATCCCATGGTCAAAAGAGACATGGAATCATACATTTAACCATTTTACATAGTTTACATTCTAAAGGCTACGACAGTTATAAGATGCAACATGACACCAGAATGTGTAACCAATGCTTCATGGATATTTATTTTAATCACGAATTTGAAAGGTTCTGTAATTAACTCCTGCTTTCAGTTTGTTGCACATATCCTTGATTTACAGGTGGTATTTTATATCTCTGTCTGCAGAAACAAGACCCCTCCAGGGGTCAATATGTTCACATCATGAAGGTGTTTATACTGAAGCTGATCGCCTACAACAGTCTAGTCAATTATCCTGGTAGCTGAAATGGCCAAGAACTTCTCTGCCACCAAAGCAAAAATAACCAATGAAACCTTGTGAAAGGGCCATCCTTGTGTGTTGGTGGCAAATGTAAAACTGGTGTGTAGAACATTGAGCCATTATCTGAAACAGCTAAAGCTGCCTTCCTCGTCAAGATGAGGAAATTGGAACCTCAACACCAAGCAACCACCTCCTTCATCACTGGATTGGTTTTGGTGGATTTTTTCCTATGGACATATTAGAATGGAAGACCAACAAATTCTGAAGCATGTGTTTTAAGGAACGCAGCTACATAGCCAGCAATCATGTGGGTACCAAAAGCTTTGGTGTGGAACAAAATTGTGGGTTATGGAGAGAAACTGAATATCCAGTCAGATCACCTTAATGACCGAGACAGGGATTGATCTGGGTGGTGCTCAATCTGCAAGGAGGTCACATCCCTGTAAAGGAAGAAAACAAATCAGTGCTTGTGCATGCGTGGGATGCAAAAGCAGGAAAATTAGGTTTTGATGACAAGAAGATGAAACATTCACAGTGCAATTTGCAAATAGAAACATTAAAAAAATAATTAAGTAAAAATGGACTAGAAATTTTGGTTCATTAATTGCTTAATTACCCAGAAATAATTTAGAAAAAAGGAAACAGAGAATGTTTCCCTAGTCCTAAATTGCATAAATCCTCTGGTAATTCACACCTACATATTTTCCTGGTCTCGGTCTTAATGCCTCAAGTACATTGCAACAACATATTATTGCTGAGTAAAAAGGAGGACACATTTTTTTAAAGCAAGTGTTTAGTATACATGAGGGCCTGCTCCTACGGAATATGATGGAGAATTTTCCATTGCGTTCAGTGGGAGCAAGCTTGGACCAATATGCCACGATCCCTCAGGCACTTACACATGTGTTTAAAATTACACTGCAGTCAATGAGCATGCTAAGTGAGTGTTTGCAGGAGTAGGGTCTTGGAATCCAAGGCCAAAATTCTCAAGAGCAGTAGCTAATTCTGAGTGCCTGCTTTTCCGAGTTGATGAGTGCTGGTAACACCACTTGAAGTCAACAGAAACTCAGAGCTCAGCACCTCTTGCAATCAGTCTAAAAGTGCCAGGAGCACTCCATAAACAAACACACCCCCAAACTGGAGGCTACTCTTGAAACATTGCCCTCGGGTACTGGCTACAAAATTTCCTTTTCACTTCAGAATTGGGGCATAGGATACAGAACCTTTTGCCTCTAAACCACCAGTTAAACATGGAAGAGGGAGGCAAGTTGGATGGGTCATAAGTCAAAACTGAGTCCACACATTCTTTTAGTTCTGGATCACAGACTTGTCCAAAGATGTAGCTTCAGAAGAGGCACTATAGGGGAAGTGAGAGATAGATACAGGTGCCACAGTGTCACAGCAGCAACCAACCCACATTGAGCAAGCAACTCATTGTGTAAAGAACTGCCTGTTTGCTTCATACCCAGCCTGACAGCCCAGAGTTATAGTACATGCCTGGCACAACAAACTCCTGTGTCTTCTCCAAAAGCAGAGATTGTCTATACCACCAGGAGTCACCTATTACCCTTTTACTTTGCATTATCCCCACAGTCTTGGCCATGGCTAGAGCTTCTGCTTGAAGGATAGGTTGAGTCTGTCTGCTAGCTTGCTTTAAACTTGACTGATGCATCCCTGATCTAAATTGCCAACAGTTATTTACAGCCAAGAAATCCAAATACCAGCAGAATCACATGGACTCTCTCAGGAAAGAGGGGGTATGAATATCAATGGAGAACCCTGAAGCATCATTCCCAGATTTTACTTACAAAGGACAGTAAAACAAAGATGTCCATGGAAAGAATGAATGTATGGAATGAGGCAATGCAATTAGTATAATGACAAGCATAAAGAAATACAAAGAAAGGGTACAGATAATTCCATCCCTCCTGACAACTATGTAAAGTAAATTCAGCATCAATCATTATGAAATTGAGACAGGCGCAGTACAGGGAAATGAACATCTAGAAATATTTCTACTTGCTTAAAGAAAGAGCCAATACAAAACACTAACAATAAAATGAAAACTGCAAAGTCTTTAAATGAAAAGCAAAGTAAGACTGACAGAGAAGTTGGTGAAAATGAAAGACCCCTGGTGCCACAAATCCCCTGGAAAACAGACAACCCATACCATAAATACCATCACACAATGAATAATAATCTAACTCTACAAGCAGGCAACACAGCACTTGAGGCAGAATTTAGGGAAATTATATTCAAAAAAGAGAGAGAGTTGGTATTTAACCACTAAGAGCGTCTATTGGATGAAATGATCAGATTAAGAACACACAGAAAGGTATAATATGCCTCAAATCAGAGACCAAATCAGTGTTCTAGCCCTAGGAAACAAGGTATAATCAAATCAGGACTCTAAAAACTTACAGGAAGGAGCAAAAAGTGAAAGAAACACTTTCTGTAAGGAACTAAGCAAAGTAAGATGATAATGACCAGCCTACCAGATGAAAATGAGGCCTGAAATAGACACACTTACACCTGCACGTGAGGAGTACTCCCAGCACCTGCCTCTTATGCCAATGAAAATAGAATGTAGAACAAGAAAGAGATCAATGGACCCAAGGAAATATAAACAACTTGATTCCCAGAGCCTCTCTCTAGGAAAACTCACATCCACACTTCTCAGTTGATAGGCTAATGGAAATACTAAAACAAAAACTCCTGTTTCCCAGTGGGAAGAGAGAAGAGCATTCAGTCAAGCATACCACTATCAATGATGCAAATAAATCATCAGGGCAAAGGCTTAGAAATCTGTTCGGGATAGGGAGTGAATCAGAACTAGCACAAAAATCAAGAGGAATTGTTATCCACAAGAATCAACAACCTCTACCACATTGGCCAGGGAGGATATAGCACTGCCGATAATACCAAAATACAATGCCAGCACACCTGCTCCAAACTCATTAACGTTTACATCATTCATTTCAACAGCATACCCAGACCTGCACCACTGCACAGCAAAGTACACCTGAACCGGGACAGTAATATTGGCCAAACTAATCAAAGACTTGTCCTCTGGACCAAGATATATGGATGAATTATTATATCTCAAAGTACTTTACAAAAGAGATGAACATTAACCCTTTTTAAAAGGAGGAGAAATGATCCGCAGAGAAATTAAGTGATTCACAGAATTGGAGAACTGGAGGGGACCTCGACAGGTCATATAGCCCACTCCTCTGCATTTATGGTAGAACCAAGCATTATCTAGACCCTACCTGACAGGTGTTTGTCTAACCTGCTATTAAAAAATCTCCAGTGAGTGAGATTCCACAACCTCCCTAGGCAATTTATTCCAGTGCTTAACTACCTTGACAGTAAGGAAATTTTTCTAATGTCCAACCTAAACCGTCCTTGCTCCAATTTAAGCCCATTGCTTCTTGTTCTATCCACAGAGGTTGATGACAATACTTCTCCCTCCTCCTTGTAACCACCTTATATGTACTTGAAAACTGTTATATCCCCTCTCGATCGTCTCTTCTCCAGGCTAAACAAATCCAGTTTTTGCAGTCCTCCCTTATAGGTCATATCTTCTAGACCTCTAGCTATTTTTGTTGCTCTTTTCTGGACTTTCTCCAGTTTGTCTACATCTTTCTTGAATATTCTTGAATATTCCAGCTGAGGCCTAATCAGCATGGAGTAGAGCAGAAGAATTACTTCTTGTATTTTGCTTACAAATCTCCTCCTAATACATCCCAGAATGTTTGGTTTTTTTGCAACAGTGTTACACTGTTGACTCATATTTAGCTTGTGATCCACTATGACTCCCAGCCCCTCTCTGCTTCTTAGGCAGTCATTTCCCATTTTGTGTGTGCAATTAATTGTTCCTGTCTAAGTGAGGTACTTTGCGTTTGTCCTTATTGAATCTCAGCCTGTTTACTTCAGACCATTTCTCCAGATAATTTTGAATTTTAATCCTATCCTCCAAAGCACTTGCAACCCCTATCAGATTGGTATCAGCCACAAACTTTATAAGTGTACCCTGTATGTCATTATCTAAATCATTGAAGAAAGTTGTATTTCCCTAGTTTGTTTATTTTAAGGCATGCGAGACAGTATCAAAGCCTTACTAAAGTGGACATATACCGCATCTACCACTTCCCGCCCCCCATCCACAAGGCTATCAGGTTGGTTTGACACAACTGGTTCTTGACAAAGCTATGCTGATTGTTACTTATCACTTTAATATTTTCTTAATATTTGCTCCATTTTCTTTCCGGGTACTTAAGTTAAGCTGACTAGTCTATAATACCCTAGGTTGTCCTTAGTCCCCTTTTTTGGTAGATGGGCACTATCTGCCCTTTTCCAGTCCTCTGGAAATCTCTGCTGTCTTCCAGGACTTTTCGAAGAGAATCGCTAATGGCTTAGATATCTCCTCAGTCAATTCTTTAAGTATTCTAGGATATATATTTCATCACGCCCTGATGACTTAAAGATATCTAATTTAAGTAATTTTTAACTTGTTTTTTTCCATATTTTAGCCTTATAGTCTACCTCATTTTCACTGCTATTCACTATGTTAAACATCCAATCACTATTAACCTTTTCGATGAAAACTGAAACAGAAAAGTAATTTAGCACTTCTGCCATTTCCACATTATTCAGTGGGGTGGGACGGGTGAGAAATAATAATGGGCCTACTCTGTTCTTGGTCTTCCTCTTGCTTCTAATGAATTTGTAGAATCTTTTCTTGTTATCCTTTGTGTCTAGCTAGCTAATCTCACTTTGTGCCTTGGACTTTCTAATTTTGTCCTTACATACTTGTGTTGTTTGTCTGTATTCTTCCTTTGTAATTTGACCTAGTACTCTATTTTGAGTTTCAGATCATTGAAAGTCTCCTGGTTAAGGCAGAGTGGTCAGTTGCCATACTTCCTGTTTTTCCTATGCAGTGGGATAGTTTATTCTTGTGCTCATAATAATGTCTTTGAAAAACTGCCAGCTCTCTTGCTGTATTTCCCCTCAGACTTGCTTCTCATGGGATTTTATCTATCAAGTCCCTGAGTTCGCTAACATCTGCATTCTTGAAATCCATTAACTTTATTATGCTGTTTTCCCTCCTACCATTGTTTAGAATCATGAATTCTACCATTTCATGATCACTTTCACCAAAGCTGCCTTCCACTTCCAAATTATCAACTAGTTCCTCCCTATTTGTCAAAAATCAAATCTAAAACAGCCTCTCCCTTAGTAGCTTTCTTTGTCTTCTGAAATAAGAGTCTCCAGTACATTCCAAGAACTTATTGGATAATCTGTGTGCTGCCATGTTATTTTCTCAACAGATGTCTGGGTAGTTGAAGTCTCCCATCACCACCAAGTCCTGTGCTTTGGATGATTTTGTTAATTGTGTAAAAAACAAAACAAAATGCCTCATCCACCTCTTCTTTCTGGTTACATGGCCTGTAGTAGACTCTACAATGACATTAGCCTTTAATCCTTACCCAGAGACTCAACAAGTCTGTCTCCTATTTCTATTTCAGCCTCAGTCCAAGTGTATACATTTTTTATATCAGGCAACATCACCTCCTTTTTTCCCTGCCTGTCCTTCATGAGCAAGATATACCTTCCCATACCAATATTATAGTCATGCATATTATCCCACCTCATCTCTGATGTCAATTATGTCATAGCTGTGCTTATTAACTAGCATTTCAAGTTCTTCCTGCTTATTCCCCATACCTCTTGCATTAGTATACAGACATAAGATACTGATTTGATTTCCCCCATATGTTCTCTCATCTCTCCTTTATCCCTGCTATAATGACCCATGATCTCCCCAGATCCAACCCTTCTACTTGGTCTCCATGTTTTTGCCTTAACAGTTGGCTTTTGTCACCTGCCACTGAAACTAGTTTAAAGCCCTGCTCACTTGGTTAGCCAGTCTGTATCCAAATATGTATTTCTCCTTCCTTGATAGGTGGACCCTATCTTTGGTCAGCAGTCCTTCTTCCTGGAACAGCATCCTGTGGTCAAGGAAGCCAAAGCCTTCCTGGCAACACCATCCTTGCAGCCAGGCATTCAGCTCCAGGATGCCTGTCCCTGCCTGGACCCCTACCCTTGAGTGGAAGGATCAAAGTCAGTCAGTGGCAAAAGCTAGGAGAGAGTCCAGATCTTGGTCCACTGAATTCCTCCCATAATGAGGCTTTTCATCCAAGAGTGGAACAACATGGGAGTCAACTACAATATCACTGATGTGGAGAAACATCTGTCCAGAGCATGACCCTAACCACACCATGCCAAACAAAGCCACTCTAGTAGAGACACACCAATCAAATGCAGATAGACTGACAGATTTATATGAGGGGAAAAAAGCTACTAAACAGAGGGAGGGATCCTCTCTTCTGCTATGGTCCTTCTACAATGGAATATGAACCACACAGCAGCAACTCAATAGCTTTTTGTCATACTCTTAAGGTGGAATTTTGTTTTTAAGAACAAAGAACATTGTTTCCTCTAGTTGAGATTGGCAAGTGAACCGTGTGACACACTGTACCCTATGTGCGCTCTTATGGTGTGATTGTGTATCATTCATGTTCACCCTTATAGACCAATGTATGTCATGTAAGGTTATTTTGGAATGCTCATGACACACTGAACATTATTGTTATGGCAGTATGTTTCCTGCAATGCCACATACGCATAGATAGCAGAGTTTCCTATATAATTTTTCCAAATGAGTGTCTCATGTGGCTTGAATAGATCCAGGCAAACACAAAGGAAAGTGATGGTTCACTCCTTGCAGAGGCATGCATACGGTAACAATGGAGTGGCCTGAGCATCTGAGAAGATGACACTCATTTGATTCACGTGGAGGAAATCGTGCCCATTGCTGAACATGGCTAATCACTTGACCCCAGGTGGCGACGAGGAAACATGTTAAAGGTAGAGACATTTTTCTCTCAGGAGCTCTCCCTTGGAATCCATCTGTGAAGCAACAATAGGCAACTGATAGACTGCCCAGAGGGGGTAGGGCCTGACTGAAGGAGTCGGCACAGCCAGCCTGTTGGTAAGATAACAGAGACTGTATGGCTACTGAAATATTAAGTTTAGTATGCATGTAGCACAGCTTTCTCTTGCCACGCTCTTTGTTGTCCTTCTGGACCACAAAGCAGCCAGAGACCTTCAAGCTTGCCGTCACCAGTGGTTTATTTACAACATGCACAAGAATCTCCCACCACCATACAGGGCCTTGCCTGGGCCAGCTGTCACTGGGGCTACTCAGGGTCCAGAGAGACAGGACACACTGCCCCACACCCTGATTCTTTTCCCCTCTGGCCTTCTAAGCCCTCTGGGGGCTGCCTTATAAACCCTGCTGGGCCAGCAGGGCAGCTGTAGCTCATGGCTTAATCAAACCCCTGGGAGGCTGCTTAGCCTGTGCCTATGCACAGCTGCCCCACCTCCAGCAATCAAGCTAGCATGGCAGGGGGCTGACCTGTCACAATGACTTCATGTCAGACAGATATAGTAATCCAGGAGTTCAGCTTTTACTGGCTTGGTGAAATCTAATTCTAGAAAGCACCACCAGTTTGGGGCATTTGCCCTGTTTTTGACATTCTGCCCCCACGTAGGCACTCACAGCTACTCCAGACAGTGCGACAATGGCATCTGTAGCTTCATTTACAGTAAGTGGATCATCTTACATAGAATATGCCTATAAGAGTGCTAAAAATGAAAGCAGCAACTAATTTTAAATTAACCATCTTGCAAGAGTATCATTAACCCTGACCCGAGAAAGCCTCCTGCTTTTAAAAAGGCTATCAAAGAGCCACTGCTGTAAAGTATTGCTCAGCACAAGAGCTGTCAACGTTAAATATTGTTCTACAGTCTGACTACTCATTTCAGAGCCAACAGATTGCCATAGAATTTCACCCATCTGGTTAGGTGTGTATTTGAACTGAATATAGTCACCGTCCAGAGTTGCTTTGTGGCTAAATAGAACATTTCTTCCATTATTCCTTCCATTGAACAAATAGTTAATGAACTCCTTGGCCGAGTTCTGCTCATATTTATGCTGGTTTTATGAAAACATGAGAGAATATGGTCTGTGTGTTCCATGCAATATTCAGAACCAGGAAATTCTTAGGGCTCAATTCCACTCTTTGGTACATGGATGCAATTCCCACCTGAGTGAATAAGAATTGTATCCATGTAACCAGCAGCGGACTTGGACCTCTACAGTTTGCAGAGAACTAGACTGTCTTCTCCTAACTCAACGTGTAATACCTCACTGTACAAGTAGTCCCATTGATTTGAATGCCACTACTCATGGGGCAAGATACTGCCCATGTATAATAGTAAGGGCATCACAATCCAGCCCACAATAAGTTCACTACAGTTGTAACAAGCAACTTGTTCTGATCTGGTAGTAATACCAAGAGACAAACAACATTAACTGACAGATAAAGTTACTGCAGACCAAACCCTCCAGAGGAAGCAAGTATGGATTGGATTTCATTGTAGTCTTGTCAAACAGAATAACCAGTCCTTAATCTTCTCATCAAGAGCATATCATATAAACAAGGCTCAATTCTTTTCCCCATTATACCAGTGTAGATCCAGAGATATCAATGGTATTATTCCAGGTTTACAACAGTGTAGCCTGGCCTTTACATTCTCAGAAACAAAATGAGTTTTGGAAAGTCTATGAGTTTCCACAGATGTATAATAGGAGACTCACATTTGTGACTTAATTGCCTAGAGCCATCAAATTAGGGCATTCAAAGGCACATCACTTGCCAAAGCCAAACACTTCCCTTTGCACAAAGTCAGAGAGAGGTAAGCTCCAACTGGCCAGACCCCAATTATCCAAGTGCCTGATTATCTGAAATTTGGGTCAGAAGCAACAGCAAAATAAGCTCATTTATTTTCAGTCACCTCCCTTCATCAGATAATTGGAGCCCTGGTTTCCATGGAATCAACTATGCATGCCTTAATTACCTTGTCATTCAGGGCAGAACATGTAAGTTTAATAGGATACCATTGGGACAGCATAAGGGCACCTGCAAACAGACCAGATGTTGCTGGGTCATGATCGTTTCTGTGCAACATTTGTATATGGTCCTCATTGATGCAGCAGCAGTTGGAAAGAACAGCTGGCACTGGGAATTCATCAGCCATACTTCATCACCACACTTTCTAACAAAATGTTAGAGGAGTGACTGTGAATGCTTATAGTTTCCCCTAATTCCATTGCAAACCTATAGTATTATTTGGAGTAGCAGGAGACCAAGATTAACCCAAGACCAATTAACACAATAAAAAGGACAATCCTTCCTCGTTCTTGAAAGGAGGCAGAGGAAAGATTTTTGAAGCTGAGGAGTAATTTTTGTAGAATTAGTTTATAATAGTAAGTCCTTAAGCCGAGGTAAAAGAAATAAAGTAGAAAACAGTGATCTAACTGCAATCAAAGCTTTACAAACAGCAGCAGAGAAACATCTATGACAGCACTGCCCAAGGCCTGCTTTAATACTTTGGTATTAAAGGCATAAATGCTCCATCATATTTTTAGGTAGTAATCATTTTCTAGAGAAACAAAATATTCTACTCTATAAAGTGAAGTCTAGCTGCCCATGGGCACTCAAATAAAGTTTCAAAGGCACACGTAATAATTAACAATGTGTGTATATATAGTGAAAAGTTCAGACGTTTAAATCCAGCTGGGTTAAAGTTGACACATACAGTTTTAACTCTGCCCCCTTGTAGAGATACATTTTGCAGATCTTCAAATATATGATCACATACTGCTTCACAAGCAGTAGCAGTTAAAGTGGTGGGGGGATGGGTCCCAGCCAGAGAATCCCCTCACCAGACCCCCTCAGACCCAGGATCACTTTACTCTAAAAGCACTAGAGCCCAGGTGGTACCTCCCCTTCCTGCCACTGACGTGTGGCCTTGGGCGAAAACTGCAGAGAAGAGTCCACAAGAGACTCCAGCCAGTAGAAGCAGCCAAAGCAGAGACATCAGGACGTTCAGAGCACTTGCTACAGTTGTGACTGGTCTTGCTCAGTCCTGTGCCTCAGTTTCACTCTCCAGATGCCCAGTCCCCTTCTCTTTTCTTTCCATTTAGCTGATCCTATGAGGGCAAGACAATGATCTTCACGTGCTGCTGCTGTTACATGTGTTTGATTAACACAATGAATGCACTCAAAAGGCTGCCAGACATCCATCTGTCAATCTCGCGGTATAATTAGCAGTGTGAAATTTGTCTGAACATTGCTACCATGCCATACGAAAGAAGAAGAAGCTGATCCCGTCCTAACTGAACCCACCCGCCCACCAAAAATACCATGGAACTAGCATAATGTTTGCCACCCTCGCCTTGGTTCCTTTGTTTGTGTAGTAGACCCATTCTCCCATCCCATCTGTCTGTCTTGCCAATTTAGATTGTGGAGGCCAGGACCATCTGCTACTCTATGTTGGTACAGTGTCTAGCAGAATGGGGCATCATACTTTGATGGCTCTGAGGCACTCCCATAATAAACATGATTAACTAAATTCTCAAATACAGTATTGTATGGTCTTATCACCTTACACGCACATGTATTCCAGAGGTTTCTAAAATGTATTAGACAACTTTCCCTCCCCCAAACCCTGTACTATTGGACTCATATTAGCTGGTTTTACCATGCAAGAAATACACTCCCACCTCAAATAGTAGAGTCTCTTAAAAGATTTTCCCCTATAAAATAAGTGGTGCAATCTCCTCCGGTATGGCAATTTGGGATATTCATTTTATCCCAGGAAAGGAAGGAGTCATGACTCATAAGAGATTAAGCCCTCTGGTGGATTGTAAAACTTCCCCTCAGGCACAAAGGATAAATCTGGTAAACGCTGCCCACTATGACGTATATATCGTTTATGCTAGAGGAAATTCTGAATCAATTGCAAAGAGACAAGGTTCTGCAGAAACCTTACTGTGGATGGTAAATCAGACTCTGATGGGATGCCATTCATCAAGCTGATGCCTCCGCTGACCATCCTGGGGATCAGTATACCCTCTCCCCATGGTGCCTCATCCAGCATCACTTCTGCTCCCAGACCCATGTCACTCCAAGCACTGCAGCATTTGCTTCATGACACAGCCCTACAGCCATGTCACAGTCTGTGCTCCCCCATTCCAAGGACCTCCAGTCAACTGTCCTGCCACTTCCCCAGGGACCCCTGCAGTGAACTGTACAGTCACTTCCCCAGTGACCCCAGCACCTTCTTCACCCTTGCTTCAGGGCCTCAGCATGCCAATCCTAGCTGCCAGCCAGGAGCTCCCTTTCACTCACCTCTTCTGCCCAGCACTACTCTGTCCAAGGCACTCAGTCTCTCTCCTTGAGCTCAGGGGAGTAACACCCTGCTCTGCCTCGCAGCTCCTCTTATATGGGCCCACTAGGCCCTGATTGGCTGCTCCTTGGAGCCTCTCTATTGGCTGCTTCTCACACAGCCTCCCTTGGGCTCTGTTAACCTCTTACAGGCCGATGTGGGGCCAATGCCCAATCACACAGACATTTTGGTTTGAATTAATTCATAAGTAAATTATCAATCATCCCGTCCATCAAAGTCAAGCTTACAGCACAGTGTCCCAGCTGACTGAGGCTAACAGTCTTCTCAATATGAATGACAATCAGTCGCACCTATCCAGATCTTAAGTTATATATCTTCCACGTGTAAAGACCAAACTGTTTTTCAACTTACATCCCATGTAACTCTACTGAAGTCAGTGGGATACCATGTGGTGAAGTCAGGGAAGAATCTGTCCCCAATAATTTGGAATTCAAGATCACAGGGGGCCAGAGCCTCATATTTAAAATCCAGGCATAGACTGATGCAGTTGTCTGGCAGTGATTGACAGCCTTGTGGGCCCTCTATGCTTTGGCAAACCTTGGTATGACAGCTAGCGGGACTGACGGAGTGCAGTCAGTGATCATGCATGTATTTCAACTTTACATACATGTGAATCTGAATCCTTCCTGCACTGTTAGATGCCACTTTGGGCAAAAACAAGGATCCACTATCCCTGTCTATCCTAGGCCACTCTTTGCATGTCTTTCTTGTTGTTAAGTCCCATAAGCTTTGTCTTTCTAAGTACTGTTTAATGGGAGGATTCTTTCAGTTGCCCCCTTCGTTCTGTTCCTCCAACTGGCAGATGCTCCAGCTTCATTCTGAACACATCCAAGATATTTCCATCTTCTTTTCTGAATCATCTTAGAGATAAGAGGTAGTTGAATTATCTGACAAACCTTGGCATAAATTCATTCCATTTAAATTCATTCATTCCAGATTTCTTCTGGCCCAATCCTCCAATTTGTTTAGGTCCTTCTGTATCCTATCCCTCCCTAGAGGCCAACTATTGCTCCTAGGTACTATGGGAATACAAATAATGAATTTGTAGTTGCTGATCTAAATCCCAAACTGCCAAATTTAATCTGAATTAAAATGTTACAGGAAATGTAAATCTGCTCTACTATTTATACTCTCTTCTTTCACAGTAGTGTTTTGTGTCTTCCCTAATTAGTGTTTAGAAGTGGCTCAAGACCCTTGGATGACAACTGCAAATTATGATTAGTTTCTGACTCCATCAGTTTAAGCCCAACTGCCTCCTTGCAGCAGTGTAGAGGCATGGCTCCATTACAAAAGATACTGAGAGGCAACTCAGGAAAGAGGCTTATCTTCAGTTCCTTGTTCCCAGGAGTGAAGATCAGAACTTCAGGTACAGTGGAGGAACATAACCCACAAAAGCCTCACATGTCTCTCCAATTCTGAAGCCGGCAAACTTAGGCAATATGGACAATTTTTTAACCTGAGCAGTGAATTCAGAACTGATACATAACATCCTAACAAGAATGTCCATCCAAGGGGGAAAAGCAAGGCATTCAAGATCTATTGTACATTGTATTTAGTACCAATTTAGACAGTTAATGATTGATTTTCCAGGGTAGGTATCTTGCAGGATGATACAATACATTGTTGGATGATCAATATGTTAGTGCTTCATCAATGAGAGGTGACGTTAACAACCTACACCATATGGGTTTCATACACAGAATAGCATCTATTGTGCAGATAGCCTGGAAGAAATGCAACCTGCAATAATATTGCCATCATCAGCTCAAGGACCCCAAGAACGTATATCTTTGAATTGTACAAGTGACTGGCTGATAAGAACAAATAACTGCACTGAGCACTGAAAAAATTAGCCTCCACAAAAATATTCTAATAACCAGGCTTTTCACTTTCATATATGGTTAAACTACTGAACCAAATAAAGATAGATTTCAAGAAAACTGATTTTATACACTTAATAAGGTCTCTTTTCAAGGTTTAGGTGCTCAATTTGATAAGCCTTTAGGCTGTTTGAAGTCTTGTTTATTTAGAACTATTGATCATATCCATTTTATTTAAAACTACCTTTGTGATAAATCCAGCTCTGATTACCCGGTGCATTGTCGGATCTATATTATTTCACGGCTTAGCTTGCAAGCTCCTTTGTCAAGGACCACATCCTATTTTGTACAGCACCAAATCACAGTCTCCAGGCAATAAGGACTGAATTGTGTCATTTAGACAGAGCCTTAGAATTCTGCCCTCAAGCCCCTCTTCAGTCACCATTCACCCTCATGAAAGTCCGGAGGAATCCATATAGTTAAATGAAAGGAAAGTGGCCCAGTGGCTGGATCACTAACCAAGGACTCGGGAGATGTGGGTTCAACTCCCTGCTCTACCACAGACTTCCTGTTGGACCTTGGGCAAGTCTCTTAGGACCAGATTGTCAAGGTATGCAGGTGCCTAAGGATGCAGGTAGATGTCTAGTGAAAACAGCCTAGGGCCTGCTTAGTCATTTCTGAAAATTCCTCTGTCACCTGTCTTTATCTGGCCATTGTGACAGTGGTGGGAACAATGCCAAGTCCTTCTGCTTTAGAAGAAGTAGCCAGCTAAAGATTATTCCCAAAGCCAGTGTAGATGAGGCTGATGCACAAACAAGAGTGTTTTGGCTCAGCTGAGTAAACCAATTCATCTGTAAAGAGATACAAATCTTCATCCAAAATTCACATTTGAAAGCACCAGATGAACAAGAAATACACATGACAAAAATATCATGCAAGAGGCTGAGCTGGGATATTTCCAGCTAACTGGAGCCAGGAGAATCTGCATACAAATGAGAAAGCCTCTGTTGGTGAATTTTCCAGTCTCATACCTAATGTGGGGCCCAATCCTGCAGCCCTTCCTCAGGCAAGCATTGACTAGAGTGCAAACAATGCACTCTTAAAAAGGGGTGATGTGTTAACGCCAGTGGAAATAGGCTTAACTACAAGAGAGGGTCAAATTATTCGCTGGAAATAAATTATCCAACAAAATTAACCATGTCTCTGTTTGCAAATTGCTTAAGTTGATCCTGATTTAAGAAAAGGTGACGTTGTAATTGTAATTTAGCTTATTTTCTGTACTTTTGGAAGGATGTGGGTATCATTACACTGCAATATTCTTTTACAGGGGAAAAATGACAGTAAGGGTATAAGCCAAATTTGCAAAAAAGCTCACTTAAAGTATCTGATATGTGCTTAGGTCCCAGTTTGAGCCACTTGTGCTTAAATTTAGGCACATGCTTAAGCATCTTCCTGAAGTAGAGTCCTAAAAAACAACTTCAGAACAGTTCATCTATTCCGCCCCGCCCCCCCGCTCCCTTCCGTCCCACTCCAGATACCCAAGGATTTTATTATTAGGTACCATGCAATGAATAATGTTTTGCTAGAGCTGAGGAGAGTAAAGAAAGAGAACATACTTCTGTGAGCAATGTCAATTGTTCTAAGGATCTGTCTTGACTAAGCTTTGGTTACAAGGTGTTAGTACATGTTAGCTAACTAACACATTAGAAAACTCTGGAGCATACAAGTTGTATTTTAGGTCAAGTTCAAACCGAAGCTCACTGTGGAAGGAGGCACAGAGAGATTAAGTGACATTCCCAAGGCCATCCAGTGAGTCACTGACAGGGCCAGAAATTATACCCAAGGCCCCAATATTGATATATATGGGGCCGAGGAGCCCATTCAACAAAAAGGATACAACAAATTACTAATCCACTTACCAAAAAAACCCCAAAACCGATAAATTGTACCAAAAATATACATAACCAGGAGCCAGGGTAGGAACAGCATAATGTGGTGGTGATGTCTTGTTTAGTTTTTGGGTACACTGAATAAAGAGTGAGGTTGGCCTTCCAAACCAAAAGTGTGGACAGAAACAAGTTTCTGAATCAATATGATTCTTTCCAGGAACAGTGTTAAAACAGGAGCATGTTAGACCTTTTGAAAGCATTTTTCACTTGCACCTTTGCTGCCATACGTGTGCAATCCCACATGATGTAATATAAGCCTTGTCCATTGGATGCCACTTTTTTTTACTGTAACATATTCCATAATGGAATCTGTACACTTTGGGATGTGTGTGGCTGTGTGTTTAGGTTTGAGAGTGTGGGGCAACTGTTTGCATAGGTTAGATTTACCTCTGAATGAGTCAACATCCATTAAAGATACCACACCTGTTCATTTTACCATGTTGCCAATTTTTATCATTAATGCAGCCATGCATTTCATTGCCAATTAGAAAGACACTGCAGCCAGGCAGATATTATATTCTGGGTGCAGCACTACAAGACATGATTCACGTTGTTTGTATGCATTGGCTTCAGGTCAGATAAGCATTTCTTCTAGACCTCTGATGTATTTCTGTTTGTTATAGGTTTTGTCTCCTGGACTTCTAATCTGCATTTCCATTGTGCAGTTTGCTTCCACAGTTGTACAGTGTGTTTACCTGATGCTATCAGCTGCCACTTCCCCTGTACTCTGTAGAATAGACATCTGATCTTTGCCGTGGTTACAGAATACGCTGTACGTGCTGGATGTCCAGAAGTGATAAAAGATGGTGCTTTTGCAGCACCTAGGTAAATGTTACTAAATGCGGAACAAACTCCTTCACCCAAGCCAAAACCCCTAGCTGTTACAGGATGTGACATTTCCCTCTGCAGTCTGGACTGGTATATCGCTGTGTCACCCCAATCCCCCACTCCCTCAGCGCATCTCACTCTGCTTTGCCGTGTGAACCCCCACTCCTGGGCACCTCCTGCCCAGCCACCAGCAAGCAAGTTGTTCCGCTGACTCCGTGAGCATGTGCCTCTAGCCGACCTTTCAGCACTCTGCAATCTCATTGGTTCATCAGTTTATCAAATAATTGATATGCACCTGCCTTGTTACTTCAAATGGACTTAAACCACATGCACTGCTTTAGATAATAACAAGCAAACAAATATATTAAATAAAGATAGATTTTAAGTGATTATAAGTCAGAGGAAAGCAGGTCAGATTCGATCAACGGTAAGTAAAAGGCAAATCACATTCTAAACTAAACACACTTTTAGCAACTTTACAGTCTTAGATGATTTTATCACCACAGGCTGGCTGGTCCAAGCCCTTCCCCTATGGCCAAAGCTTTAGTTGCTTGATATTGTTTGTAGATGGAGTGGAAAGGAGGGGGGGGGAGGGAGAGAGAGAGAGCGAGCGAGCTCACAGCCAAAATGTCTTCCCTGTTGAACATGTTCCTTCACCCCTCTCTTCAGGGTCTGATGATGAACAATGTCCATGTATGGCCCCCTCCATTTGAGCCAGTGAGTATTCCCTTATCAATGCTTAGGCTAGTCCATTGTTTCTGGAACAGCTGGTTTGTTTTATGCATGCCTTAGTGAGGTGTGAACTACCTGTCTGATCTTGGAGGGTTTGCCTCAATCTGCTTCAAGCCACGAGATACATATTTGGGAATATTACATAAGAGCCTCATAACCATGTGTGTGACATTGCAACAAACACATCACTATAACAATAAGGTTCAGTATGCCATGAGCATTCCAAAAACACCTTGCATGACATATTTTGCATTAAACAATACACAGTTACACTATAAGGTGTACATAAATGTGAACATAAATGATAAACAATCACACCACAAGGGTTCACAGGGGGATGCAGTGTGTCCCACTGGATTAGGTGGAATGACAGGATGGAGTTGATATTTTCCTGTTTTGGAACACTTAGGAGGGATAATCAGGCTCTAAGAGTTCCTGATTCCTAGTCTCCTGCCCTAACCACTAGATCACACAGTTCAATAAGTAAATATTGACAGTTGAGTTGACCATATCCTGTGTAGATAGCCATTGTTATAAAAAGACCCATCCTTATTTAAAACTGGGAGCTAAACCAGATCTCTACTGATTGAAACCATGTCCATTCACTGACTTATTAGTAAGATAGACAGACACCCAAATGTACTTCGCTTAATTTTAACCAGGGAAAAGGGTAAGAGACACCACTGTAGTTAAATGGAGATGTAAAGAGTACATTAACAATAAGTTAGCTGGGTTTTTAAAAACCCAGCTATCTGGTATAGAGCAAGACTGAGGAATATCTATATATAATGAAAGTTAATAAGATTTTTATTACAGAGAACGAAGCTCCACATAGTGAGTGAGAGAGTGTTTCAACCAACATCATAAATCTCAGACAGTCTTTCGGCCTTTTAATTTTGAGTAGAGGTTATGTTGGACAGTTGAATAAAGGCTATAAAATAATCAGCTGTTCCATCATGACTCTCCAGGGACAGATGGAAAAGAAAAGAGGAGAGAGACGAAGATCCAGAGATCAAGCAAATCCCAAAACTGACCATTTTTAGGAAACATTGCAAAACCTTCTAAAAAACCCTTTCCACGGTAAGAAGGACTCAACACTGACACAATCTCTTCCTTCCCTAAACCCCTAGTAGCCAACACTGTTCCATATTCTTTCCAAAGAGAGAGAAAATTAATTTTTAAAAATGTAAATAACCTCTGCCAAGCAGATTTTGGACCCCAGACAGCAAGCTGTTTCAGAGACTCTGTGAAGGCTATTTATTTTATCTGGAATGCACCCCAAAAACACAGCGATGGGCACTATATAACCTAATATAGAAGTGTTCCAACATTTCACAGTTTTGTAGTGATGAAGGCTAGAAGGGACCATCTCGTCTGACTTCCTATATATTGCATGCCACTAAACATCACCCAGATATCTCTTTATTAAGTCCAAAGGCTTTAGACCAAAGCATTTTTGTCCTCAAGAGACTAAACTATTGTGTACCCTGAGCAGAGGATAGGACGGGTCAAGGTGCCC
The DNA here is from genome assembly GCA_007922155.1 of Mesoclemmys tuberculata. NCBI lineage: Eukaryota > Metazoa > Chordata > Testudines > Chelidae > Mesoclemmys > Mesoclemmys tuberculata. The sequence continues at coordinate 1,908,693 of ML675690.1, read as the reverse complement.
CTAATATCTGAGGCCCCTGCAATGACAGGAATTGTTTTGGTGAGATACACCTAGATGATCCCAGCACGTGAGGCCAGCGGTTCCCAACCTTCTTGTGTGCAGACCCCTTTTCAACCTCCAAACATTTCATGGACCACCACATGCTACTAGTTTTATTTGAAATTGTACATTTCCTTGGTGAGTTATTATTTTTCTATTCCGCTGACCCCCCATAATATGGACCACCAGGGGTCCGCGGACCACAGGTGGGGAACCTCTGCCCTAGGCGAACATACGCTTCTGGACACCTTAACTGGCCAACTAAACGAGATGTTCCTGCAGTATGGATGCTTTTATATTAACCTTGTGCTAGCATATCTGGCTCCCACTACACCATTGTTGCTTAGTTAATCCTCACCTATCCAGGTCAGAGAGGGTTTAGCTATCTCGCAAAAAATCCAAACAAAACCAACACAACCCACAAACCCTGGGAAGCTGTTCCAATTATAACTAGATGAATTTTATTACTATCTGGCAAATAGTATATTCACCAAAACATGCATTTTGGGAGGCACCAAAACTATTTGCAAATTCAGGTTGAATTTGGCAAATAGTTTTGGCTGAAAAATAGTGACAAAAAAAGTTCCTAAATGTCACTTCACATTGACATTTTGTTTACAAAATGTCACTTTGAATCAAACATTCAAAACATTTTGTTCAGCCCAAACAAATGTTAGGTTTTTTTCATTTTGGTGAGGGGAAAAAAATTGAAAAAATTCAGTTGCAGTCCAAAACTAAATCATTTTTTTTCTTTTTTTTGATTTTTCAGTTCTTCCCCCAAGCCAGAAAAATTCATTTTTCACTCATCACTAGATATAATGCTTGAATAACCCTCACATCTAGGAAATTGTCTGTTATTTCAGAGTTGAATTTATCCAGTTTCATCTTCTAGCCATTGGATCTTGTTATGCTTTTATGAGCAAGACCCCTATTATCAGATAACTTGTCCATGTGTAAATACCTAGACATACTGATCAAGTCACTTCTCAATCCTCTCTTTGATCAGCTGGACAAGTTGAGGTCCTTAAGCATCATGTCGTAAGGCTTGCTTTCCAGCCTCTTTGATTCTGTTAGCGGGAGCTTTAATAATTATTCAGACATTGGAATTTAACCTCCTGACTTCACGGTTCTATAGCCCAATATCTGAGTGACTCACTAGACACATGATGATGCAGGAGTAAGAAACATAGGAGTCATTTATAAACTTACAGTTTAAAAAAAAATGCCAACTCCAATCCTGCTGTCAACAAAGTTAGTAATAAAACTCATTTACTTTAATGGGGGCAGGATCAGTCCTACTCAGGCTATAGCTTAAAAAAAAAATCAAACAGTGTTCTTACATATGTTGCTATTTACCTTAAAAACTCAATCATTTTAATATTGAGATCTAATTTACTTCACTCCACTTATGAAACTATTTTACATTTCATTCAAGAATAACACTGGAAATTACATTGACCAGTTTTTCATTTGTCGGTTTCACTTTCTGGTTTTCATACACTAGCGCAGCGCTGCAAGGTGTGGGTTACAAACTCTGCAGGGGAATGTTTCAGTTTAAATAAATCACTGGCTTCGCTTAAAGTTAAAAACTGCACGAAAACAGTTCTATTCATATTAAGTTTTGTAAATACCAGAAGGTGGGTCTATACTATTGTATCTGACCACATCCTTTTGAGAACGCTTCATACTATCTGGCCATGGTCTTTGGATGCTACCACACTGTATAATGTGAAAAATATAGGTCTAGTCCTGCTTCCATTACAGCTAGAGAGCGTTTTGTCATTGACTTGCAAGTAAGCTCCAGGTCTACAACTAACATTCAAACCTGGATGCCAAAAAATAGGCATCTAAATCTGTATTTAAGCACCTGGAAAAACTGCCCTAGTATTCAGAACATGTAAGCTATTGGAGCTTCCATTATCTAACTTTTAGCACCGTGTTTGACAGAGTTGGCCTTTGTACTTTAAAACTTGGGAAGGGCTTTATCAGATATCTCCATTCTGGAAACTGCCTTGAAAAAATTCCAGTCGTAGGAGAATGTGCCATCAGAAAACATGCCAGCAGTTCAAAAGCACTTAACCAACTGTGGAAGAGAGAGATATAGCAAGTAGCAGCCAGTTGTAAAATGGCCTCATCAGGGCAGCAGCTGTGTCTCTGCCAGACTCGAAGGACGAGCCTCAGAAAAGCATGCTGGGAAAAGTTCCAGTGGAAAGCAACTTTACACAAAGGCGGCTCAGTAGAGAACAGGCATTCGACAAAGAGCATGGGGTCATCCCTCTATATTGCCAGTACTCCCGGGAAGGTGAGGATATGCTGCCTGTGGGACAAGGAGAGAGTAACGTCACCCCAGTACTGAGCCATTTCCTGGAATGGGGCCAGGACCCTTTTTAGTGACTCCTCCTGTATTTTACAGATGGATAAACACATGAGGCACAATGCAGCAGTATCATAAACATTGGCATAAGTTTCACATGAGGTGACAGTGGGATTGAAAACAGGTGCAAGTAGCAAAATGTGACCTGATTTAACCATAAGGTTGTTTCTAACCTCCACCCAGTCAATCATGCCTTTGTCACCCTCAGCCAGGAGTCCTGGTAATGCACTCTACATGCAGCAACACACTGAAAAGGACAGCTGCTCCACAGACTGCATTATCAAGCAGCTCCTTTCTGGGGTTTGATCCAAGCCTGATATGGCCCAGCTCCTGACAGCTGTATGTGCTGGGCGTGCCTGGGGGTGTCCAGGCTAACCACCTTCCCATTGGAGCGTGCAGTGGCTGTGGCAGGGCAGGCTGAGAGGCATGTCTGTAAACCTCAGTTGAACTGAATTACAGTTCTTCATCTAAGCAACCCTGAAGACCTCACTCAGCACTTCTTAGCCTGCTGCCATGTGTTGCAGAATCTAGCCTTCAGCTAATGGTCATTAACTCAGACATTTCCTTGGCTCTGACAGAGCCCAAGCTTCAGGGTATATTACTGCTCCGGGAGTGCTTGTCCCCCTCGGATCTACTGCTGCCGATGATACTGAGCCGGGGGCTACAGCCTACATTCCCAGCCCCGCGTGCCTGAGGGCCAGGGGCTATACCCTACCTTGTCAGCCCCTGAAATGTCCTGATTTCGGCCCCCACACCCTGCTCCCACATCCCCAAACAAGTCTCTGTGCTTGCGAGAGGGAAAATGTTGCCTCCAGAGACACCCCAGAAGTGGTATGTAATTGCCCCATGCTACTGGATGGGGGAATTGAGCCGGTTTTGTGTTGTATTGTTGAAAGGAATGCATAGATGTTGAACCCAGCCCTTGCTGCTACCGACTCCGACTGGCAGAAGGGTTAGATTATTACTGATTGTAAATGCATATAAGAGCTCCTTCATAGGTCCATTCCATAACTGGGGGAAATTAAATCAGTTAATTGTATGGGATTTAGTAAGAAAACTTCATGGGAAGCAATAAATTCTTCTAAAGCTGTCTAGCGTGCAAGTCTAGATCTTTCTCACCTTAGCTTTCTTTGAAGATACTAGGCCTTGATCTCCATTAAAATCCGTGATGTTACACCTGTGTGATGGAGTGGAGAATCAGGCCTGGTTGATTGTTTTCAGCTGAAAAAAACCTCATTGTTTTACAAATGCTAATTCACCCTCAAAGCCCCTCTGAGATAATTAGATATTATATCCCTCTTACAGAAGCATTACCAAAATAACCCATGTGACCATCAGATTCACACAGCAAGTCAGTGTAAGAGTTGGGGACTGACCAAGGGCCAAGATCTAGCATGATTCTGGATGCTTGACTTGAGACAATGTAAAAGGCCCTGATTTTCAGAAAGAAGATATTCAGCATGGTCTGAAAAAATCAAGTCTGTTTCCAGTGGCTCAAATTATGCACCCAAATCACTAGTTACTTTTAATATTCTTGACCAGTGACTCAATGATTCTGCTATACCCAGTAGACAATTGTTCCTCCTAGTTGCTAATGTGACAGCGGATATGTAACAGCACCATAATGTAGAGAGTCTGTTAGTGCCAGTTTAAAACCAGAGTCATTTTAATGTGTTATCCCAATGATAGCACAAACATGTTACTCATCTGAAATCTCTAAAAAATATCCTACCCTCATTATTGAAAAACAACCAATATCGATTAATATAATACAAGGAAATTCCATCTAACATCTGGTAAAAATAATCACTGGAGCTCCTCTGTCGCAATGTCCGATGTTCCCACAACCCAGTCTCCCAGCACATCATACACAAGGGTCCCATCCTGTAATCTTTAGTCACATGAATAATTCCAAGGAAGCAAACTGGGCTGCTCATATGAGTAGGACTGGCAGAATAAGGCCCCAAAACAGCAGACATGGACAAAATTCAAATGGTCCTCCTGGAGCTCTTCCCCTATTAGAAGCAATTTTCTGCCTCAGCACTACTGCTAACAGCTGTAGATCATCCCCCACCAAAATATCCTGTCTCATTTTCAGACTATATAATATCCCAGCAGCCAGGCAAACTATCAGCTACAAAAAAATTCACAAGTGATTTTTTTCCAAAAGTTTAACGAATAATGTACAATGGCAAACACACTTAAGCAATTGAGAGGCCATTGCCTACATGTAGAAGCAACACATACTGTAGTATCATACGTAATCTTCTTTTTAGGTTTGGCTTTGCAACCAGCCATGAATAAGCAAGGAGGGATCATTTAGGGAAATGATTTAGTGCTCCTAATGTGCTCTATAATTGGAGTTCCTCTATAGTAATACCATGTTTAGCTCCTGTCCTGTATATCTGACTAATGAAGTGAAAGAAGTCTACAGTGAAACAGCCATTAGGGGGTTATAAATCAGAAAAGTTATATACATGCATACATATAAATGATTAAAAATAAATAACCTGATTACACTATATATGTCACATATATATTAATCTTTTCCACCACCTCTCCTGTGTGATACTGTCTTCACTAGAATCAGATAAATCAAAATGTTATGAATATTGATGTTATTTCAAAGTATGGGAGGGATTTTACCCCTACACACGTTATAAATTTACATATTTCCATCTTCTGGACATTGGGAAAATCTTAGACAGATACTAATCGAGAATCCTTGGCACTGTAATGGTTTTAACAGCCAAAGTTCAATCTCAATTCCATGTCACCTCTGACAGCGTGTGCTTGGGTATTGGCAATTAACTTGAACATCAGAGATTGAACTTCAGACCCATATCCTGCCAGTATCACTCTGTGCCCACATAGAGCCCCACTGAAGTCAATGGAGCATTGTATAGGTGCAAAGATTCACCTGCATACATATCATTGCAAGATTGGGGCCTATAGATGTGACAGTTGTAGCAGACAGCTTTGCATTACATGCAGAGAGGGGAAATAGCCACAACACTGAACAGTGGATTACAAATGAATGTTGTCACTCCCTGAATCCCAGGGCATTTTCCTTCCATCCATTTTGACTGTCTACTCACGATATAAAAATACTCATTAGCTTTGTTGCAGAGTGGAACTGGGGATTACCGACGCTCACAGACTATGATGAAATACTTCTAGATCCACATATGTGGAGTAACAGCAGTACAGGAAGGGTTTTGGAAACCAAACAGCGAAATGACAGCAGAAGAGTATACGACTTCCCACCTGCAGCATTTCAAGTGTGAAGGCTGGTCCTCCAGTCAGGAGGAAGAAACAAATTCCACACCCAAGTCCTTTTCCAGGCTCTTTCCTTGGGGCATTTTTATGTTGTCTTGTTTGTGCCCCATGTTATAAACAAACAACTCAACTGAAGATGCTGGTTGCAATCCACAGAAGCTTCCCTGCCTTAACAAGCTAGGAGCAAAGAGGACACTGTCTACCTAGAACCCCATCACCCTGAAGCCATCTTCCTCTTTCATATCTACCCACCCCAGCCATGTGCGGGCAAGGTTTTACCCATTCCAGGTTGCAGCTTTTCCCTGGGCACCAGGTTCCAGCGTGAATCTGACCAAGAACAGCTCCATTCTATACTCCTTGGAGGGACTGTAATAAATCCCTGGGGTGCAAAGAACTGGGGCAGGTACTAAACAGATTGAAGAGATGGGGTGAGAATGCTGATTGCCTCTGCAGCTCAGAACAGGCCAGTGACGTGATCCATACAGGCGCAGAGTCAGAGCTTCACGCAGGTGCAAAGGGAACAAGTTGCAGGACAGCAGCCTTAGCAGGAACTAGAAGGAATACATTATTCTCTCTGCCCATATCCTATTCTCTCATGAATGGCCTTCCATTATTAGAGGTGGGTGAAAAGACAGGGACAAATGTCAACATTTTACAACCAGTTCTTGCTGCTTTGTGACATAACCCTCTCCTGTACATTACATAACACACATTCCAAAGCATTAAGCGTACATAGGTTTTCACATCCAGTTTTTTTGTATGTAATGAATCCATATCCTACAGGCCATAGAAAGAGGGCCGAATTCTCTGCTGGGGTAGATTGGTACAGTTCCATTGCTGCCAATTAAAATGAAATATAAGACAGACATTTGTTGCTCTCAAAATAATCAGCAGAGAAACTCATAATAAAGAAGCATTTTAAGCAGATCCTGCGTTGGTATAAATCAGCTCCCAATGTCAATGTGACTATACTGATCTATACCAGGCAAGGATTGGCCCCAAGTGTCCTGTGGCATCTTACTGTATTTTGTTAAACCTCTTGTTCACAGAGGGAAGGTGTTCTTAAAACAAGATATTTTTCCCTTGATTTGTGCCCACCATATCCACTAGAGCTGCCAAGAAGATGCAAGCTCCTGAGTCTCATTTAACAGATATCAAATACATTTGGATTAATACGTGCAGCTTGTTTAATATTTTCTTAAACCTTAGTATTTCAGAGTCCTTCCTTGCCAGTGTAGCATCAATCAGGATAAACCCAAACATTCATACCCAAACATTCAAACCCAAACATTCAAACCCAAACATTCAGGATAAACCCATTCATTCGAGAGAATTCATTCTCTCTTTAGATTAAATTAGGCATGTGACATTTCAGATAGGAGGGCCAAATTTTGCCCAGTTTGGGGCGGGGGGGTGGGGAGAGGGAAAATAATTTGTTTATCCCTTTGGGTTAAAAAGCTGGCCTTGGGACTCACTGCAGAAGCTTATGCTTCTATTACGGATGCTGAATCTGTTCTGAACTGCAATCTTCATGGCTGTCAAGATGGCATCTTTCAATAGAACTAAACTCACATAGAGTGTAGGCTCCTGGGGGGCAGAGTTAATTATGTGTTTGTGCAGCCTACCACAACATTCATGATTGTGGAGTCTAAGACCTATCATAACTCAAATAGAGACAATAATAATTAAAGAGACAAAGTATAAAAGCAAGAAGTTACAGCTTGAGGTCTTTTTTTAAATGCTCCAACAACCAAAAAATGGCCCGTTTTGAACATGAAGGGCGGGTTTCAGCCATCTTTACCCAAAGTTGAGGATTTCATTTGATTTCATCATGGATTTTATTGAAATGACTCATGGAGTAGGATACTTCTCAGTGTAAGGGTAGAAGATTCTATCCCAGAACAGTTGATTGTTTTCCATATTCTGTGTTCGGGTAAGAACTAGGTTGCATATTTGAAGAAGAATTTGTTGGTTAAAAACAAAAATGGGCTTTTAACCAAAAATAAAAGTGTGTCAAACTGTCAAATTCAAATTTTTTTGCAAAGAGTGCCATATCCTTTCCCTCCCCTTCCTCTACAGATTTGAAAAAACATCATTGGGGAAGACAGGAATACTTTCCATTCAGTGAAAACAGGGCTTTCCACAGACAAATATTGTATATTGATAAAAATGTTAATAAAATAATTTTCAAAAAATGTTTTAACTTCCCCACTGTAAACATGGATATATTTCAAACACTTCGAATGGAAAATGTTGCCATTTTCATGAAAAAAATATTTTTGGTTTTCAACCTGCCCTCCTTAGTGGCATATATAAATAAATAATCTGCCAATCAAGATTAAAAAGTGGTACATTAGAAGGAACCGCTTTTCATAAAGTATGCCAGTATTCTATGAAGCATATACAATACAATGTGCATGACACATAGGGCCTGTTTCTCTATTGTGTTATTTCGCATTTACAGTGGATACAATTGATTTCAACTAAGTTAGTGTAAAACTGGGGACATGGTGGAGAATTTAGAGTGTCACCAAATCCCAGTGCTTCAATAATGCACTAACTGATCGGATGCTGTTTTCAAAACTTATTGCATTACATACTGACAAGCAGGGAAATGCCATCAAGTCAAGCTTTGCTCAGCCAGTAATGAGCAAGACCTGAAGAAGAATGTAGTGATGTTTTACTCACAATCTTCACTGCCCACAGCTACAGCTCCCCAGCCTTCCATGACCACCACATCCACTATCCCAACATTCCGTAGTCACCGTGTCCACAATCCCAGGATTAGCCTTTAACTAAGCTAATGTGTTTATCCACTGATGAAGAAAATCTTCTACGATCCAGGCCAGGCTGGATTGAACGCCCATTGAAGTCAATGGAAAGACTCCCATTAGGATGGAGCCCACTGAGAGATTTCTACTGAAAGCTTTATCTTTAAGAAATAAAACTGTTCTTAGACCACCACAGCTGAAGATGATTGGAGTCTAGCTGGATTTACATTTTCTCTAATATAAATACAGAGTCACTCTATTAACACAAATGGAGTTGCTCTCAATTTACGCTTATGTAATTTGGCCTCATTTGGACTTGCATCTGTGTCTGTGATACATTGCCTTCCCACCCTTCCATCCTTTGGAGCAGGTAGGGGATTCAAATCTCTCTTTTTTTTTTTTTTTTTTTCTGTATGCTCCAAAAATCCTGCCTGCTCAGATGAACAGAGCAGAAAGGCAGAACAAAACCCAAACAGAAATCACACATTTGCAGACTCATGGGGAAACTCCACTCCCTGGCTTTGTTAGTCTTGTGATTGTGGATGCCCAGCAGAGTAATTTCTATATTAATATCCTGATGCACTAAAGTTTCAGAATGTTTTTCAGAGCTTCGGAAAAGAATGGGACTAAATGTTGCTGTTTGTTTAATAAAATGTTAAAAGTCCACGTTCAAGTGAGGGAGTGCAGCCTAGTAGGTAGCGCACTAGACTACACACTAATTCTATTCCTGACTCTGCCATTGACCTGCTACGGGACCTCGGGCAAGTCATTTCCCTGCTCTGTGCTTCTGTTTTCCTTCCCCCATCCTCATTCCATCTGGTCTGTTTAGACTGTAATCTCTTTAGGGCAGAGACCATCTCTTACTATGAATTTGTAGGATGCCTAGCACAATGAAACCCAGTCTTTGTTGGGGCCTTTGGGCTTTCCAGCAATACAAACAATTAACTCACAAAATTAGAGAAATTAAGAACTGAAGTTTCCACTGTCAACACCCAGTTGTCTTGGTACCTATAATACTGCTCACACTGATCACAGAGTCCTGTAAATCTAGTATCTGATTCTTGGTTGGTAGAAATCAGTGCAGGTCAGTGAAGGCAGAGCTACGTCAGTTTGCACCAGCTGAGGATCTGGCCCCTACAAGGCACCAAAAGGGGTGTGAGAAGAATGCATCTACAGCTTTGCCTCTGAGTGTCTTTACTCTTTTGGATTTAAGTCCTTTACATTAACATTGCTTTACACTGTCAAGGATTGGGCACGATCCTGCTCAGGCTGTAAAAAGTGGAATAACTCTAGTGTAGACTCATTGTAAATGAGGGTAGAATTCAGCCCACTCTGTTCATTTTACAATAACATTTTTCTTTGCACAAGTCCTTGAAGGAAAAGGAGCTCTGTATTTCTCCTCTCAAGTTGAATTGGTTAAAGAGGAGATAAATAGGGTCGGTTTAGTTGATAGTCTCCTGATGCTATCTGGTGGTTAAATGTGAGTATTACAAACAAATGAAAGAAATACCTTATTTATTAATCTTTTCACCACTAATAGTGAATTTCGTGTTCTCATTTAATGGCTTTGGTTGATCTCAGAAAAACTTATCGCTTTTCCAGTTGTTGCATTTTATACTTCAGAAGCAGAGCATAGACCCCAAAAATCTGAATGTTCTTACATAAAAGCTCTATTCACTGTATCAGTGTTTTCAACGCACTCCACCAGAAACCCTTTTCTTGCCACAACACCCATCCTACAATCCATGTACATACCACCACCTGCTGTATTTTGGTTCAGGGGTACTGAGTGGCTTTGGGTGGAGAGGCCTGGTCTTGGGGAACTAGGTTGAAATATTGGTTGAAAGAGGTTTATGAAGTCAGTGGATATTTAGGTTGCTGTGTGCGGATATTATGAGCAGGGATGGTTGTGGTAGATACATTGGAGTTAGCAGCAGTGGACAGAATTCTATAGCAAGGCTATAATCCTGTACTGAATTCTATAGGATGGTGCAAAAAAATGATCAGTTGCTACTAAATTCTAAGTGGTTTATAGAGGGGAAGTTATAAACTGTTTCATTTACAGTCATTATTCCAAACCTCCATATACAAGTATTTCATTTTCACCCACATTTGCATGTTGGACCTACAAAGACTATTGGTCTTTTCCTACATACTTCTTAACCCTGGCTAGGTGGGGCCTTTTAAAGCATTTTCAAATCTTCATGCCTAAAAAGCAGTTACTACTTTACTAGGCATTGTTAAACTTTATAGATTTTAATCCCCAAAGAGACCATTATGTTTATCTAATCTAACCTCCTCCACTGCACAGTAGAAGTGAAATAACCTAATTCAGTATTCTCTGAATTTGGCTCCTAACTTCTGTTTGAGCTACAGCATCTTTGCTAAACACAGATCCAGTCTTGACTTGGACTGCCAGCAATGGAGCATTGAACACACTTCTGGGTAAATTGTTCTAATGAACCCTTCAAAAGGAACCTGGGTGGTGTCTCAGCAAATGCACTACTTGATGTAGGTTCTTGTATGTTAAATGACTTCTCTTCATAGCTGAGCTGTAAGCTTCTTGAGGCAGGAACACTCTGACTATCCATTTTTAAGGCACCAAGCACAACAGGGTCTTAATCTCAGCTGAGGCCTGTATAGTGCCACTGTAATACAAATTAATAATAGGGAAGAAGCAACATACAGACAACATGAAATTCCCTATAAATTCTAAAACAGGTATAATCCTTGATAAAATATGGACTGTCACCTTTAAACACTAGCATTTCTTACCAAGAAAATACTCTAATACCTTACATTGGTTTGTCTTAGAACTGCCAAATGAAGAAATTCCATCATAAAGCACAACAGATTTACTTTTGCCTTCAGAGATGTTGAGAAATGCTTTAGTGTTTTGTAAGGCTATATAGGAAGGCCAACATTAAGGTGCTCTGCCAAACACACAAACCAGTGACTGAAGTTTGTTTCAGCTGCTGTATTAGTCAGACTCTTCCACAACCCTCCACCTAGGACACAGCTGTTTTAGGGAAACCTGCATGGTCTTATTTGAGAGATGTGTCTAGAGGCTATATCAGTTTCTCAGGCTGCAAATAGTCATTTTGTTTGTCTAAGGAGCTTCCTAATTTGTTTCAGTCTAATGATCCCTAAACGTGCCCATTCCCACTGACTTCCCCACACCTGTGGTAGCCAGATAAGTTTCTACTGGCCATGTATGCTTGTCACCTGGGCTCAATTATTGATCATAGTATTAATTTAGCGCTTGACTTCAATGAGAGCTGGATCAAGCCCTATGTCTCTGGCATAGCAACAGCAGGACCTGGAAAGGACTTCTTTGACAATAATTTCCTCTTGAAAGTGAACTAGGATGGTAGCTATGAGCTGTTGTGCCTGCCTTGCATATCACATAAGGAAAGCAGGAATGTCTGACTCTCTTCATAGTCACTAGTTTGCATTGACCTTCACATGGAGACAGAGAGATGGACAACAGTAAGTTCAGCTGTCTTACTGAAACACAGAAGAGCCTAAAACCCTCCCTTCTCTTCTGTGAGCAGCCTCCTTTCTAGCAGGAAGAGGGGGAGAGCCATCTACATCTGAAGTGATTCATCTTGCAGTGATTAAGGGAAGAAGCGAACACAGAAGAACTGATTTTTCAGCTGCCCTGCAATGTCCCAGAGCCTCATTTCAATCAATCTGCTTTATTGTTCAATTCACCTCTGCTGTGGGTTTAGCGATGTGCCTTTCCAGGATCAGCAAAGAATTTTTCCTTCCACTTTTGGACAGAGCAGTCTGTGTGATTGTGCAGCTGATTTCTATTCCCTCCATCAATTAATGTCTAATACACTGATTCTACCCGTGTAGCAACATCATTGCCAGATATTTACAGAGCTCACCTTTCAGATATGGTCCAGGAGGCACCTATGGCTCAAACTCCCAGCCTTCCCCAAAGGCAGGAGGAGCAAGTTGTTTTTCTTCTACCACACAAGTCTTGTGACAGTTATTTTGAAAGGGTTTAAATTTCAATCTTTTGTTAGAAATAACCAAAGAGGTTGTCCCGGGGGTGTATTGGGAAGATGGAGCCCTTTATTGCTTGCTCATTCCACTTTGATGCTGCAAGTGAGCAATGGAGGGGGTTACTTTACAATCCCTTTATCCATAACAGTATGTAATTGTATACATTTACAGCAATTCCCCATAAACCCTTATTTGGGTACACTGACACCTATAAAATGAATATTAACAACTACATAATGAATACAATTATACCCACCCCTATTTGTTATAGACAGGATTACCATACAGAGGTCAGGGACATCACCTCAAAACCTATTACTTTTACACTAACATTCTTTGAAGTAAAGGCATGCTGGGGCGGAGTTGGAGGAGAGAGAATGCTGTCTTCCCACCAAAGGCCTTCAGCAGGAGTGGTGATAGTTAGCCTCATTGCCTGCTCAGATGGCCGGGAAGGGAGGAAAAGAGGAGAGATAACAAACTCTAACTAGAATTCACACCAATTAACAGAAACAAGGTTTGCCTGTGCCTTGACCCCATTCCCTGTAACTTAGGACTGACCATTTGTCCAGCTTTTAACTCTTTACTCTCCTACATCTTTTCCTGCTGTCTGTTTTCCTCCTTAACCTGCACTCCATCCTCTTTTATTCGTCTATACTTTTATATTTTCTTTGGTCAGCCTCTCAGTTGCCATTTTTTTTAAATGGAGGCTGAAAGTTTGCCTACTTGTGCCTAGCATATTATTACACAAAGGTACAACATCTAAGAGCCTGATTCACCATTGCATTGTTCCAGTTTCATACAAGGCAATTCCCTTGATTTGAATGGGGTTACACCAGAATAAAATTGGTGTAAATAAATTTTAAAGAATAAAATTGATAGGGAGTAGTGCAGCAGTAGATCAGGCCCCAGCATACAGATCTGGATCTGGAAATGAATTTCCTTGAAGCATTTGGATTCCAAATGGAACTCTCCCTATCTGGGAGGATGATTTAGATCCCATCTCCCATTCTGGACCCATCATTAACAATTATATGGAACCAAAACTATTTGGTCTGAAGTCCATGTAAATTTGCCTCCTACTTCAGTGGGTGTGGAATCAAGCTGCTAGTGAGGTACCATTGTGTGCCTTCATCCTTTGAAGTTTGTGGTGGTCTAAGATGTAACTATACAGTAACATCAAGGGGCGTTATGCTTGTGTTTCTTCAATTATTTATCAAATATGCTCAGTTGTCAGGGGAAAAATGTTTGTTTCTGTAACGCCTACTACTGCAAAGTCATCCTAAGATTTGAAAGTTAAGTCTTTTTCCCTGTTGCCTATATCATCCAAAAACGAAGATCCAGCTGTTTGTCGTCAGTGCAGGAGTACAAGCAGAACACAACTCACTTTTCCAGAGCTGTCCTGTCTCTACGACAACAGTCATAAAAACCAGTTTCTCAGTCAATTCAGCAAATACAGGGAGCCAACAGTTTGAACAAGGAAGGAGTTACTGTGGATAAGACGCTGGCCTGGAAATCAGAAACCTGGGATCTTATCTCTAGCAATGACCTTTTCTGTGACCTTTGACAATTCCCTGTAACTCTGTGCCTCAGACTCATTAGAGAATGAGAAACTTGCCCTCCTTGATGTAGTGTTTCAAGATACATGGCTGAAGAATGCTACAGTAAGAGCTGAATATAATTACTTACAGATAGTCACTTTTTTCTGACTCCAGCCACACTAAATGTCTCAATATAGAGCCTGTTCCTGAATTCAGGAGTGAGACCAAAGGAACAAATATTCATTTCTAACATGTGTTTATATAATTCCATTTAGATGTATCACCTTTGCTTTGAAATACAGAAGAGGGCATGATTAAAAAAAACCCTACTTCACATTGCATTACAATCAAACAACAAAATAAAAACACAATGCAAATTTAAAGTTTCATACCTATGTTAACTTGTTTTCAATTTGAAGGGCATGATGCCTTGTTCTCAAGTACAACAGAAGTGGATCAGTGCTTCTGAGCTAATGCACCAAAGCTGCTCAAACTGTGGAGATACTCTGAGTGGAAGATTTAAGAGGGTAAATGTTTGCTATCACATTAACTTGATAAAACACATATGAAGGGAATAATCATGCAGATAGCATGCTACCATATATATATATATATATGGAATATATATATATAAACAGGGTCTGAATGAGCTCTCCCCTGACATTTAGTGATGAACTGGGGGAAAAGACCACAGGAGCAGATTGTATTTGATTGGCATATTTAGGCCTGGTCTACACTGCTGCACTGGGTCGACTGGAGATACACAAGCTACTTACTATAGAACGCATATCTCCCATCAGCTTACTTATGCTCCCTTACCATGGCGTCTTCGCTGTGCTGCACCAATGGGAAATGCCCTCCGGTTGACACAGCATTACTCTTTTCTGGGGGGTGGAGTTTTTGCATTGAATAGAGAGCCCTTCTGGGATCGATTGAGCAGGTCTCCAGTATATGCTTAATTGATCCCGTTTGATCAATCCATGGAGCCCAGAACAGTGAAATCATACCCATACTGTGCATAGGAGATCAGCAGATAGACTTGCAGTGACAATGTGATCCATTTTTTGACTGTCTTGGGTTAAGACTCATTTCAGATAATGTACGCTTATTACTATATTTATTTTCTGCAAGCTGCCCTAGTATAACTTCCCATAAGTGAGGTACCTGAGTATTTGACTACTCATATTTAAATTGTACTGTTAAATGTATTAACCTTAATTTGGGATGTTGCAAAAAATGTTATATGTATTTTATGACTTTGTAAACCAAACTTGCTACTTTTGGATAACTTAAGCATTATACCTGGATGAATGGAAACTTTTTTTATTAACCTCTGTTTTAGATCATTGTAACAAGCTTTAGTAAAATTTTTTAATTCAGGGCTAATGAAATGTTGTTATCCTTACTGTGTGAGTAAAGGGCAGCACAAATCTATTTAGTTGCTATCTCAGGGTGTGGACCTGCTGAAAGGGTCTTAGTAGCTATTTGCAAGAACACATCTATGGGGTCAGTTCACTGTGGCTGTCATTGGAGTCAATTGCAAACCTCCCATTGACTTCACTGAGAGAAACATTGTGCCTAATACCTGTGTTGTTTAAAAAGTGATAGAGAATAAAATGAATGACCCTGCTAGGGGAAAATAATCCAAAGGAGAAGAGCAGTTGGAAGGAAGATGTAAACTTGATCAGAAGCTATCATATCGTCTTTATTTTATATCAGTAAATTCTCTGCTGCAGAGATTTTTATCACTGCAGTACAAGTATTCACATACTTCTGAGCACACACTATGGAGGTTTAAGGAAGGCTAATAAATAAGACTACTGAAAACATAGGAATGAAATTAAAATCAGAAACTCATTGGACAGGTTGATTTTTATCATTACACAAAGCTTCCCCTATAACACCACTAGCGAAAGCAGTAGCATTCCTGCTTCTGCAGTTTTTGAGAGGCTTTCTGGGACAACATGTCCTAATACAATTTCACAGTTGTGTGTGGTACCAGAAGTGTGCATGGCACTTTTTTTAGAAGTGCTTAATGACTTGGGCACCTAAGTCTTATCGAAAATCAATGTGAACTATGCTCCTAAATCACTAAATGTATATCCCTAAAAGGTCTTAGGCATCTAAAGTGGCAGTTAGGCTCTTAAGTCCAACATTTAGGAAACACTGAGATCTCCAAAAACCCAACTAGCTACTGCTTCTAGAAGCACAGAAGATTAGGGATAGAAGGGACTTCAGGAGCAGATCCAGTCCAACTCCCTTCTCAAAGCAGGACCAATGCCAACTAAATCAACCCAGCCAGGGCTTTGTCAAGCCAGGTCTTAAAAATCTCTAGGGATGGAGATTCCACCACCTTCCTAGGTAACCCATTCCAGTGCCTCACCACCCTCCTCATGAAAGAGTTTTTCCTAATATCCAACCTAGACCTCCCCCACTGCAATTTGAGACCATTGCGCCTACTTCTGTCTGTGGGTGTGGGGACAAAGGAGGTCAGCACTGGGCCAAATTCCTGGGGAGCTGAGAATTGGGTCCAGGCTTGGGACACGAATTGTCCTCCGCAGGACTTCTGGCTTGGGCCAAAAAGGCCATGAACTACACAAGCAATAATCCTGTGCTGATCACACAACAGCTTCCTAGCCTTGGAGTTGGGAGGAGGGAGTAAATGCTGTAGCAAGGCAAAATGACCTGACTAATAGATACCATAGTAATGGGGTTATAATCCGGGCAGGCCATGTCCCCCCTTCTATTCCTCCCCTCACCATCTGGAAGTGTGTTATCTCTTTTTTCTGCCTGTTAGAGAAAGCTCGGGATATCTCCCCCTTGTTCTTCCCTTAGAGTTGGTTTGTTAAGGAAATGTATGGTCATTCCACCTGTCAAGATAGCAAAATTCACAGTGAAAATGAATATGTCATGGAGGTTAAGTGGTAAATAATAAACAGGGGTGGGTATAATTATATGCCTCCTATAGCCATTAATATTCATTTATAACCATTTATATCTCCAAATAGGGGTTTTATGGGGCGCTGTAGAAGTGTGGGTATTTACATATTATTTTAGATAAAAGTTGTAGAGTAGTTAATTTGGGGCTCACTTCGTTGGTTGTGAGCTGAAGGGAAATGAGGGGACTAGAGGCTGTAACCGAATAAACACGCCTTATCACTCCACCCAGCTCACTCTTTCTTCAGTCGACTCTGCAACACTGTCATCTACTACCACTGAGAATAGCCTAGCTCCATACTCCCTGGAACTCCCTTTCAGATAGTTAAAGGCTGCTATCAAATCCCCCCTCACTCTTCTCTTCTGCAGACTAAACAGGCCTAATTCTTTCAGCCTCTCCTCATAAGTCTTGTGCTCCAGCCCCCTAATAATTTTTGGGCTGTGTTCAGTGGTGGCAGATGACAGAACAAGGAGCAACAGTCTCAAGTTGCAGTGGGGGAGGTCTAGGTTGGACATTAGGAAAAAGTTTTTCACTAGGAGAGAGGTGAAGCATTAGAATGGGTTACCTAGGGAGGTGGTGGCATCTCCATCTTTAGAAGTTTTTAAGCTGAGGCTTGACAAAACCCTCGCTGGGATGATTTAGCTGAGGATAGTCCTGCTTTGGGCAGGGGGTTGGACTAGATGACCTCCTGAGGTCCTGTCCAACCCTAATATTCTATGATTCTATACTGGCAATGCTCCTAATAATGCAGCTCAATATGCTGTAAGCCTTCTTGGCAATAGGGACACACCATTGACTCATGTCCAGCTTCTTGTCCACTGTAACCTCCTGGTCCTTTTCTGTAGAATTGCAGCCTAGCCAGTCAATCCTTAGTCTGTAGCAGTGCCTGGGATTCTTCTATACTAAGTGCAGGACTCTGCACTTGTCCTTGTTGTATCTCACCAGATTTCTTTTGGCCCAATCCTCCAGTTTGTCTAGATCATTCTGAATCCTATCCAGTGAATCTACCTCTCTCCACCACCCCACCCAGCTTAGTGTCATCCACGAACTTGCTGAGGGTGCAATCCACTCCATCCTCCTGATCATTAATGAAGATGTTGAACAAAACTGGCTGTAGGACCGACCCTTGGGGAACTCTGCTTGATACCGGCTGCCAGCTAGACATCGAGCTGTTGATCACTATTTGTTGAGCCCAACAATCTAGTCACCTTTCTATCTATCTTATAGTCCATTCTTCCACCCATGCTTCTTTAACTTGCTGATAAGAATACTGTGGGAGACAATATCAAAAGCTTGCTAAAGTCAAGGTATGTCACGTCTACTAATTTCCCCACATCCACAGAGCCAGTCATCTCATCATAGAAGGCAATCAGGTTTGTCAGGAATGTCTTGCCCTTGGCTAATCTATGCTGACTGTATCTGATCACCTTCTTCTCCTCTAAGTGCCTCAAAATGGATTCCTTGAGGACCTGCTACGTGATTTTTCAGGGGACTGAGGTGAGGCTGATGCGTCTTTAATTCCCCCGTTTTAATTCCCTCCTTCTTCCCTTTTTGAAAGAGAGGTACTATATTTGCCTTTTTTCAATCATCTGGGGCCTCTCCCGATCACCACAAATTTTCAAAGATAATGACCAATGGGTCTGTAATCACATCAGCCAACTCCCTCAGCACCCTTGGATACATTGCATCTGGCCCCATGGACCCACTAGGTTAACAAGCCTGTCTGTGAAGATGCTCCTCCCTCTCTTCTTTAGGTGGATACCATCTCTCTCGCTAGTAATCCTTTCATGACCTAGAATATTTGGCTAGACCATTGGAACACCCTGGTTTGCATAAAGGGAGTACTTAATCCCCTTGTTTCACTGTGGGCTTTTGTGCAGTGAAGGCCTGATGCTACTGAGGTCTTGGCATAGGCTCAAACTTTGACTGGGGCAGAGCTGCTGAGAACCTTGCAATAGCACAGCAAGTGAAGCATTACTGCTGTGGAGCCTTGTGTCATACAGTATATGGTATCTACTGTGTTAACTTTAACCTATGGTGTCTTAAATGAGTTGTGTGCTAGTTAACTCGGAGTGCTGGGATGGGTGACAACCCAAAAACTGTTCCTTCCTGAGATTTCCCAAATCATTGGCTGCAAGATCCTCTTTGCCAGGGGTTGGCTGTGTCCACGTAGCTCAAACTGGTGGCAATGAATAGTAAGATTTAAAAAAAATTATACTGGATTTTTAAAACTGTGAAGAGAACACAGTAGTGTTGTCTCCCAGGTCAGTCCTCAGTCCATTGGGCTACAGCTGTTCCCGTGTAAAACAGCTATCTTCTTGAGGATTGGAGCTCAGTAAGTCAGACTGTCAAGAATACTGCTAAACAGAATGGAGATATGAGGATGAGAATGTCATGATATCTTCTATTGCAGTTCCCAAACATGAGGCGTTGAGTAAAGAACACAGCTTCAACTACCCTGGTTTCCGCACAGATTGAGTTCCAGCTTATTCCTCTTGTTTACCAAGGACCATATCCTGCATGGAACTCCATAATGCACACAGAGACCTATAGTAACCCATTAATATACTGCAAATACATTTATTACAATGAGAAAACAAAGGCAGAAATGAAGCATGTCTGCACCAGCTGAGTGGACAGATAGGCATAAATAAGTGGGATGTAAGCAAATAAACTGAAGGGCGAAGTAGGGTGTGTAAAAAGAGGGATCTATAGAAACAGCCCCTCTGTCACACTGACTTCACACTAAAAAAAAAAAAAGAGAGAGAGAGTCTGGTAGCACTTTAAGGACTAACAAATTTCTGCAGGCATAAGCTTTTGTGGGCTGCAGCCCACTTTGCCAGATGCATGAAATAGAAATCAGATAGGGGGTATAGATATACATCCAAGGGTAAGAAATAACCTGGGGAGGGTAGGTGTTAGCAAGGTATACCCCAGACCCCATTCAGCCCATTTTCTCCCTCTCAGGCATGCCTGCCACCTGACAAAACACCAGTCCCGACTTCTGTGGGGTTTGCAAGAGGCAGGCCATGCAAAGTCCGGCTCAGGAACCGGATTGTCCCGGCCGGGTCGGCTGGGAAGGCGGGATCGATCTGACTCGGACTCTAATTGAAACACAAAGTCCTGCTCCCCTAAGAGGCCGGAGACTTGCGAGCTGCCTCCACGGGAGCTCCCCCCACGCGGGGTCTCAGCCAGGGGCGCCGCAGCCCGCTGGCAGGGCCGGGGCTCGGTGCAAGGGAGGAGGCGCCGCCGTAGCCCGGAGTCTCCCTTCCCCGCCTGCGGGAGCGCCCCGGACTTCGCTCCGGCGCGGATCGGGCTCGGGGAAGGCGGCGGCGCCCAGCCGCGGTCCGGATCGCCGCGGAACAGCCGCCGGACCGGGCCAGCATGTGGACCGCGCTCCGGAGCGGCGCCGAGCGCGCCTCGCCGCGGGGCAGCAGGGGCCGCCTCTGCGCCCTGAGCGTGGGGGCGGCGGCCGGGCTGCTGCTGCTCGGGTTCCTCGTCGGTACTGTGCGGAGCGGGCGCGGCGCGCCGCCGGGCTCCGCTTCCTCCCTCCCTCTCCCCCGCCGCGGTGCCGGCCCGGGCCCGGGCGAGCTCGGAGCCCGGCTGTGGGGAGGGGAGAGGGGTGTGGATCTGGCTGGGGGTTCAGGGCTCCCTGGAGAGGGAATGAGCCGGTTTCCAGCAGGGGAGACTGGTGCGTTTCCTGCGCAGCAGAACCCGCTCCGCTTCGGTCTGCAGCGACGTCCCCCCACCGTGGAAACCGGATCAGCTCCTGCTTTTCAGCCGCGGAGCTCGCAAGCGAACTGGGGAGGGGGGATGTTTGGGGGGGTTTAACGGAGAGTTTTAGGAGGGGTTGAAACGCCCAGTGAGAGAATGAAACAACCTCCCTGGAACAGAGACCGAGATGAACGGCCACGGACTAGCCGCCAGAGATCCGTGCCGCGGCTGCCTATAGCAGGGAGAAAGTCTTTATTTAACTCCGCATCTGCCCCACCACTGAACTGGGCATTTTCACAGGAATCTTCCGTTTCCCCTCCCCCAGTTCCCCAGGTTAAAAGGGAGCAGCAGTAGGAAAAGGCATAAGAAAAACCAAAAGTCCCATCTTTAATCTTGGGAGTTTCTTTTGCCCTCCCTTCATGGTTTGTGTTGCCCGAAAGCCTTACCTGAATTATTTTCTGCTCGGAGATGGAAATATGTATTAGGTTGTACTAGTAAATAACCATCCTCTCTGTCAATGCTGTATATTTCCCTCTCTGTGTTTTGAAGTTACTGATCTAATTTCTGGTATTCACAGAGAAAACAGTGGGGACAGGGAAGGCTTCTTTTAAAAAATGAAGCTCAGAAGTACTGGAATTCTAGTTTCTATAACCAGATGTTCCGGGTGGATCACATTCTCTATTTTTACAGTTATAACTGATGATTTAAAATATTTATTTAGGAAGTTTTAATGTTTACAAAGCCTTGCCCTGTCAGAAACAATACAATCATTACAACAGTTAGCTTTTGTTTGAGAAGTTCTAATAACTGATGTTTCATAAGGGAAAATTCCAGAGTATGCAGAGACCAGTGACTCCATGAACTTGCAACCTAGATCCTTCTTTGTTTCTGTGCATCTGTCTAAAGATGCTGTCTTTCTGCTGTGATCATAGAATCACAGAATATTAGGGTTGGAAGGGCCTCAGGAGGTCATCTAGTCCAGCCTCCTACTCAAAGCAGGATCATCCCCAACTAAATCATCTCAGCCAGGGCCTTAAAAAACCTTTAAGCATGGAAATTCCACTACCTCCCTTTGTAACCCATTCCTGTGCTTCACCGCCCCCCTCCTAGTGAAAAAGTTTTTTCTAATATCCAACCTAGACTTCCTCTACTGCAACTTGAGACTATTGCTTCTTGTTCTGTCATCTGTCACCAATGAGAACAGCCTAGCTCCAGAGGATGGAGCCCCCCTTCAGGTAGTTGAAGTCTCTTATCAAATCTCAAATCATCATAGAAAGCAATCAGGTTGGTGAGGCATGGCTTGCCCTTACTGAATCCATTCTGACTTCCTGATCACCTTCTCCTCCAAGTGCTTCCAATGATGAATTGAACCAACATGCACTGAGGTCATTAGTAATTTGGTGGCCTAGTGCTTATGAGAAGGTAGATGGAACTCTTCAAAATCCACAGTAGAGTTGCACTGATGAATGGGGATAGTTCCTTTTTCTCCCATTCCTTGTTTGTCTTATCCATGTAGGCTATAAACTTTCTTACTTGGTGTTGGTTCTGTGCTTAGCACATCAGACTTTGATCTTGGTTGGGGCCTCTAAACCATAGTGTAATAAAATCCGTAATAAAAGGCATGATGAAATCTTGAAGTGATACAGAAGGATATTGTCATGGGCCACAGAAATAATGTTTTCCTAGTGTTTTTATTACTGTATTTCGCAGGCTGGTTTACAAAACCTACTGATGAGGTAACAGCCACTAGTTCTCATGAAAAGATGAAGAAGGCATTTATGGCTGAAATGAAAGCTGAAAACATCAAGCAGTTTCTATAGTAAGTGAAGTCTACACTTATTTATCTATACACAAAATTCATCTGTGATCAGCTGGCACAATGATTAGCGTGTGTCAGAAATACCCATGTGAGCCACAGTTGACTGTGGAGTCCATCACAGCTTCTGACCCTTCCTAACTTTCATGGAAAGCAGTGGTTCCTCCAGAGTGAGCAAAGTCTAATGATTTCAGTGTGGTCAAACCCTCACTCTGTGTTTCTCTGGGGTGGCGATGAATCGTTTAAGATGACTCAGAGGTCAAGGCTGCCGTCCCATCACAACCCAGCCTTCCTCACTAGCAACCGATTCCATTTGCAGGGGAGTATTTACCCGGCGTCAATTTTCAGGCAATACCCCGACTCAAAGGGAGATATGCAAGTGGATCGGAGACCTAAATCAGGAGTTACTCCACTGAAGTTAGTGGAGTTACACCAGTGTAAATGAGAGAAGAAGCAAGCAGTAGGTTCTTGCCTTCCAGATTCTCTGCAGGTTAGCTCTTCCTACCACTCTGCTCTTGTCTCCTTTTACTACCCTTTGCCATGTCCAAATCACATGACCCTTTCATTTTCATCTGCCACTCTCACCCTGGCAACTCCTTGCTTGTGGATCCCATGTCTGGAATCCTGTTTCTGACATGCTTCTAAGCTCTACTCCTTTGGGATGAGAATAATTTATATGGGCACATGGAGATGGGGTAGATAACAGCTGGTCAACTTAAAGTTTGAGCAAGTGCCACAGAGTAAGTCTGTGGTTCTCACACTTTCAAGTTCCTTCTTGAGGATACATTTAGTCCAAAAGGGTTAATCCACTCACCCATCCCAAAGCATGTTAGCAAGGCAAGTAGGCCCAGATCCTTTATGGTATTTATGTGCTGAGGCCCCACAAATTTCAGGATGTGAGGATCTGGTCCATAATGTTTAAAATAATCTTGACCTTGTATTAAAGCCTAGCTGCACGGTTGCTAACATCTCCTGAAAATTCAGACAATGCTACAAAGGAGGAGCATAGATTTTAAAAAAAAATCCATAATAGTCCTTAATTTCTGTAATTTATTCTAGAAATTTTAATTAGGGAAAAGTTGAGACACATTTAATAACTTATATGGGGTAGCTCAATAAATGTATTAGTAGTCTCTTCATGGTGTCCAGCATTTGTTTGAAGCTTTTATTAATTCCAGTCAGGAACAGACCAGAGACCTTCGTTTACTGCTAGTAATTAATTTCGGGGTAAAAAGTACTAGTGATTTAGGCGTAATCAAGGGATTCTGCCTTATATTTAACTCCCAACCTTTTAAAAAACATGGTTGTGCCTAGGTGCAAACATTCTTAGAAAAACATTCTCACTTGATGAGACCATGGCAATTCTACTGATTTAATTTTAAATGCATTTGCCATAACCATTGTAATTATTAAATTATCCTGAAGGTGCTCCTGAAGTGAAGACCTGTTCAATCGATCCGGAAGTCGATTTAATAAAACCACCTCCCCAAAAAGCATAGCGCTGTGTCGACAAGTACGCATTTCCCGTCAGCGCAGCACAGTGGAGATGGCGCAGTAAACAGAAGTTATGAAGTCAACGGGAGTTAAGCTACTCTGCGTGTAACTCCCATCGACTGGTGCCGAATTTTGCCAGCAGTGTAGACCAGGCCTAAGTCACGTAGGCACTTAAAGTCCCATTTGCAAAAATGACTTAGGTTCCTAAGTTTCAGTGAAAGTTCATTGGACTTAGGCTCTTAAAGTCCAGATTTTTAAAGATATTTCTAAAGATCCAGACAGTTTTCAAAAGTGCCTAGGTATCTAGGTGCTTTGGAAATATCCCACTTAGGCTTCTAGCCCAGATGTTTTAGAAAATGTATCTTGAGTCCTTGCTTCTGTTTATGTATCACTACCAAGCTGATAGTAATTTCTTCAAATGGATTTGTTATAAATACTGGCCAAATAAAGATCTGGAGACCTTTAATAGCCCCCAACCTCATAATATCTGAGTGCCTCACAAACAATAGTTGACTTGTAGCCCCCTTGTGAGCTATGGAAGTATTATTCCCATTATACAAATAGAAAACTGAGGTTAAGTGACTTGTTCAAGCTCACACAGGAAGTCTGTAGCAGAGCTAAATCAGACTTTCAAGTCTCTTTCCAGTGCCCTAACCACAAAGCCATCCTTCCTCAATAGTCTGCATTAATAATTTTTTCAAACTATGGTTGCTCACAAGCCTTTTGTAGACTGTTCACTCCATTCTTTGCCGTTCATTATTCATGGTGAGCGATGGCTCACAGGTCACAAGGAACTGTTATTGATCTCTGATTGGATGACTGGATCTTTTAAAAGAGGCAAATAACAAAGAGTCAATTTACAGGGCGAGGTTCTTGGACAAATAATCATTTGTGTCAAAATTCATGAAGACTTGAGAAGAACATCACGGATATTGCAAAGAACGTGGCCTCCTGAATCAAATTTAGAGATCAGATTCTGAGTAAATTTGTAAATCAGATTCTTCAGTGTTTGTTTGTTTGGCTGAAGTACAGGGAATAATAATATCTAGCTCTTATCAGTAGATCTCAAAATGCTTTACAAAGGAGATCAGTATCATTATCCGTGTTTTAGAGATGGAGAAACTGAAACACCGAGAGTTGAAAGGACTCACCCAGCAGATCAATGGTAGAGCTGGGAATAGAATCCAGGGATCCTGAATGTCAACACAGTGATCTATGCACTAGGCAACACTGCCTCCCAGCAGGCAGCAGGAGTAATAGTTGAGGGAAAACTGAAGCCTTTAATTTCTACATTTGTAAAACTGATTTAAAAGCACGGTTGCAGGGACGACCGGGGAGCTGGTTTATTCTGGGTAGGTCTGATGGCTTTTTATATGTTTTAAAATTTACTTGTTTCCAGTTAGATCAAGAAAGTAACTTCTAATTACAAAGGCCTGTTCCTACTATTGACAGCTAACAAATGCCCATTTCTTTTCCCCAGTAATTTTACACAGCGTCCTCACCTAGCAGGCACAGATGAGAACCTGTACCTTGCACAGCAAATCCAAGCCCAGTGGAAGGAATTTGGTTTGGATTCAGTTGAGCTGGCTCACTATGATGTCCTGTTGTCCTACCCTAATGAAACAAATCCCAACTACATCTCAATTATTGATGAGCATGGAAATGAGGTAAAGAAGACATCAGATTTTGCAACTGAGGGTTTGTCTACACAGGGAAATTAATTTTGTATTAGAGTAGAATGTGAATTTAAAGTGGAATAATTAATCCGTATTAACTCACTCTGTGGATGCTCTTATTCTGGTTTAGAAATGCTTTATTCTGAATTATCTTAATCCATTGATGGATTAAGTGGATTAAGATCATTAAAATAATTCAGAATAAGAGTGTCCACATAGATAATTAATCAGGATTAGCTCCCCATGTAGACGAGCCCTAAGAGGAAAAACTCACTTTTGTATACTATCTTGGGATAAGAAACTGGGAGTGGTCGGAGGGGGAATCTACCCTCCACTCTGCTAAGGATTTACTGTATGAAAATCACCATGGGCCTCCAAAGCTCATTGAAGTCAGTAGTAAGAGACTGTCACTGACTTCAACTGGCTTTGGACCAGGTCTAAGACTTTAATCTTTTTGTACCTTAATTTTCCCTTCTGCATGTCAGGGATGGTAACACTTACACATATTGGTAGAATGTATTGAGGATGGATTGTTTACTGTTTTATTTTTAAACTGCCATGCTGAATACAAGGAGAAGAAAAAATTGCGTCCAGCTTCATTATTCACATACTTAGAATACAAGTAATAGTGCTGTGTTCAAATTTAGCAGTTTTAAAGGTGGCAGTGTGTGTCTAGGGCTAGAGTGTGGGACCAAGGCTGTTTCTACACAAGCAAAGCCTGGATGTGTAGTTCACCACCAGTGCAGCTCCATTGCATGTGGAAGCTGCGGTATATACAAAACACAGGCATTTTTAACACTGTACTGTCTAACCCTGGGTTATATGTTGTGCAAAGAGTTCACATGGGTGGGGCCCCTGTGCCTGTGCATATTTTAGGGGTGCTCCATGCTAGTGTAGGAATTGGGTCCACCTGCTTAGTTCTCTTTGCCTAAGCCTGCAACCTAAAGCACATGCCTAGCAGCTGGTTGGGGGAACCCTGGGTCAGACAGCAAAAACTAGCTTCATCTAAAGCAGGGGTAATCAATTATTTTTTGTCAAGGTCCAAAGTTCTTGGTCAAGGTATAGTCAAGGCCCAGACTCCAGAGAAAATAATACAAAAATATCAATAACAAAGATGCTAAGTAAATAAAAAGACTTTGCAGTCTGTTCAGAAGCGTCTGGAAATCAAGATTTGGCTCGCAGTGCACCTATTGACTACCCTTGATCTAAACTGTAATCATCTGAGAAATATGCCCATTTGGACTGTGCCACTTTCTAATATTGTGTCTTTTTTGTTTTCTTTCAAACAAGATCTTCAATACATCATTATTTGAGCCTCCCCCTCCAGGATATGAGACTGTTACAGATGTTGTGCCACCGTACAATGCCTTCTCAGCCCAAGGAGTACCAGAGGTAAGAGCTCTGAAATTCCAGGCTCCCAGCCCTACACTCAGACCATGAGACCACATCATCATCCCGAGATGGGAAGTGCTAGCCCTCATGTGCTGGGAAAATTTTGAATGTGGGAGTTACATTAGCCTGCTTACATTTCCCCCTCTAGCTTCGGTTGGAGATGTTCCTTGTTTGCCTCTCTTCCGAAAAGAAAGATGCTTGGTGTTTCTGGCTGCTATATTTCAACCCAGTCATCCCTATAGATTTAGTTCAGTGTTTTCAATCTTAGGTAACAAGTCAGGCTCCTAAATCAAGGCTTGATAAATTTGTTTTGGAGTTACGAGCCAGCCCAAAAATTAAGGAGCTAGACAATGTGGGCTCAGCGGCGGGGTGCTCTGGCTGGAGCGCAGCAGCTGAAGCGCTCCCCCCTCCCAATCCTGCCACATTGGTGCAGTGGCGCCCTGGCCGGAGTGCAGCGGCTGCTCCCTCAGGGAAATATTAGGTGCCAGACTTAAATTTCTTGGAGCCATGGCGACCTGGTGCCCAGGGTTTGTCGAGCTCTGTCCTAAATCCATACTTAGGTATCTAACTAAATAACATCATTTTCAAAAGTATTGTCCTCCCACAGCTTGGATTGACATCATCTGAGCTTCAGTATCTCAGAAGATGGCCATATAAACATAAGGGATCCTGGCTCGATTGAAGTCAATGGGAATTTGCCATTGACTTCAGTGGGGCCAGAATTTCATCCAAGGAGAAACTTTGTAATTTATGGGCTTGTCTATGCTGGAAAATACATCATACTAGAAATTGTGTTCACTGACGTTTTCACTAACAGTGTTAAACACTACTTTGCTTTAGTGTAGACAAGGACAATCATGTTTCAATACATGTTGGCTTAACCAGCAAAGCACAGCTGACTAATGTGTATTAAAATACCATGTGTTAGCTACCACATGCTAAAAATACATATTTTTCCTAATGTAGACATGGCGGTAGATTTTCAAAGGTTCAAGTGGCACATAAGTGCTTAGCTCCCATTGAAATTCAATAAGAGTTAAGTGCTTAAGTGCCCTTTGTGCCTCTAAAAATCTATCCCAGGGCTCTAAAGGCAAAATAATGTTTAACAGCAGGTTAGCTAAACAATATGAGGTTTATATCCTTTCTAACGTGATGCATTTTCTCAGTATAGACAAGCCCTATTATGAGCAATGAGTATTTAGTCCATACCCCAAGTTCTTCAAAATACACTTGTGTGGAACATTAGTGATGAAACAAACACTTGATCCTCATGGGCGTCTGAGTGGTTATACTTTAACCAGCCACGCAATCTGTGGACTAAGAGTGGGTGCCTTATTGTTGTGTTGCTTCTGAAAGTATCAGTGTATCTTGAATGCTGCCGCAATGCCAACCCAGTAATGTCTTGTGCCACTGTCACTGCCCCATCGTTCTTAAAAAGCACCACATTTCCAGGAATGATAGAAATCATTGACACTCATCATGGGCTGTATCCTTCATTTCCTGTGCACCCACAACTCCCATAGACTGCGGCTGGAGTGTAAGGAATGGCGGATCAGGGCCCCCATGTGGTGTGGGATGTTTTAGTTACAAAAAGTTCTTGGCAAACTATCCTTGTCTCAGGGTTCCTTGAAGGCACTGACCACGCCAAATGGCTCTGGAAATAATTGTGTATGGGGGAAGGCGTGTGCAGCACCATCTTTTAGGGTAGTGTGACATTCTGTTCTCCGCATCCAGTCAGTTACCGGTCAATTGCCGAAGAGGAGTTAGGGCAGAGCTTGAAAAACCCTGGGCAACAGGTCGCCATGGCACCTAGAAATTTAAGTCTGGTGCCTCGTATTTCTCTGCGGGGAGTGTCTGCCGCACTCTGGCCAGGGAGCCCTGTTGCTGAGCCCACATTGTCCGGCTCCTTAATTTTTGGCCTGGCTCCTAGCTCCAAAACAAATGTGTCGAGCCTTGAGTTAGGGAAAGCTTTTTGTGTCTTTTTTCCCCCTCAGCACATGTGTGCAAGAATTAGACACAATCTGGCTCGTGTTAAATCCCAACGTTCGTGTGTTAACAGATCCTAGCACTTTAGAATGTTCTGTGGAGTTTATATTTGGTGCCTCCTCTTTAGCAGCGGGTTCCCTGTAAAACAGGTCTGTATAGCAGGAACTTTCCTGTGTTATATCCTCACTGCTCATTAGTGGATTTAGTCAACAACTTGTAAGATTAGAATAGATTTTCTTTGCGCACAATCTTTCTTGACTAGTTAATTCCTAATTTTTTGCAGTTTAGCAATAGGCTGCACAAGTTCATAAAATTAAAGGTATTCTACTTTCAGTTTGGTTTAATATTCAGAGGTAGCTGGAAAATGAGACCAGATCATCTTTATTCGCCAGGGTATTTTCCGTTAATGAGATTTTGTAGAACTTCAGCAGGACATCTGGAGCATGGTGTATGGGAGCACTCATGGATTATGACCCCCTATCATCAAATAGTATCCTGAGAGAAGAGTCCTATGATTGTGCCATTTTGTTTAGTCTCTGGTGAGCCACAATAAGTGAGAGGGAGCAGGGGAACAATACAAATAGATCTGAAAATCTGAAGCCTCCTTTTCAAAAAACTAATTAAAATTAAATACACGAATTTTATCTGAGAGAGAAAAATGATGCCTGAGAGACAGCAGACTGTCTCTTCAAAGAATAGGATGCTAATTGTTCCTTGCGAACGGTCACAATGTTGACAAAAATCTTCATACATGTAGCTAGTGCTGTCAACAATAAAGTACGCCAATGGGCTGCTCCATTACATATAAGAAAATGGCTTTTCTTTTTATACTCACTAGACACTTATGTCCCCCCCATTCGCCCTCCCACCCAAAAACCAAACAAAACCAAACCCAGTTAGTTATAGTGCTTGTGAGACATCCCAGGTTAGCAGGCCTGGAAGCTTAAAGTTGTTAGTTTCTCCATACGACAGATACAGTACACTCTACATCAGTGCAAATTGCCCCATCGTATTATTTATTATTTGTGTAATTGTATGACCTAGGAGCCCCAAACAGCATCCGGGATCTGTTGTTCCAGGCACATTATAAGAGACAATCCCAGTCCCAATGATTACAATCTAAACAGACAAGGCAGACGGAGGGTGGGAGAAAGGAAGTGTTATCCCAATTTACAGATGGGGAAAGATGCACAGACGGGAACGACGAGCCTGAGGTCCCACCAGGAGTCTGTGACAGAGTGAGGAATTAAAACCCAGGTTTGGTGAGTCCAAGGCCAGTGCCCCAACCACAAGACCATCCTTGCCCAGGCACAGTGGTCTGCCACTGATAGTTTCTGTATCAGCCATGTAATATTATTTGGGCTTCTTTAGGAGGGTCAATGTAAGATAGAGAGTTCCTTTTTACTCATGAGTTATGTTTTTAGCGAGGGATTCCCGCTCCATTATTAGTTCATTATATGTATGTGCCAAATCCTGCTTGTTGTACTTCCCCGGCATGTTCCTGTGAGCTTGTTCAAATCCTGTTACTGAATTGAAGGCATGCCTTGCTTCTGATAGAATCCTTCCTTCCTTAGATACAGTAGGATCACCTTCGCTAGGACTGCTGTATACCTGGGTACATAAAAATGATGAGCAAATTTACGCTAGCAGAGAATTTGGCCCCATACACACCACTAAAGAAGAAGATGGCAAGTTGCTCTTTGTAGCTATAAATATGGCCTCCACCAGGAAGCAGAAGCTCATGGAGCTGCACTCCTACTGCCTAGCAAACTCAGGCACAAACACGCCGTAGCACTATGCCGAGAGCTCCACTGACAGCCTATCTGCTGTGGGAGTGCCTAAGATCCTGATCCACAAAGCACTTAACAACATGAGTGCAAGCTGCCTCACAGACCACCTGCCTATTCATGATCTCTAAGACAGCTGCGCTGTATTGGGCACTACAACTAAACTGGCACACAATAAGGCTCGTGAGCGCAGAGGAAGCAGAGTTCAGTATCAAGAGCACAGTTATGGAGATCATGAGAATTGCCGTATGGGATCAGACCTAAGTCATCTATTCCAATGTCCTATCTCTGACAGTGGCCAGTACTAGATTCTTCAGAGGAAGGTGAAAGAGCCCTTCAGTAGGCAGATGTGGGATAAATCTGCTCACCCCTGTAAATCTCATCCTGCTTCTGAATAGTTAGAGATTGGCTTAAACTCCAAAGCATGAGGTTTAATAGCCTTTCCAAAATTTTTGTTATTAATCATAACTCTGGATATTCTTGTTGTCCATATAAATAGCTGATTCCTTTTTTAAGCTTTCTCTCAATGACTTCCTATAGCAATGCGTTCCCCTGTTTAATCATATGTTGTGTGAAAAATTATTTCCTTTGATCAGTTTTGAATTTAAATTTAAATTTAATTTAATTTAATTGAACATTGTTCTTGTGTTCCAAGATAAGGAGGGCAGACATTCCTAATTTCCCTTCTCTAGACCATTCATTATTTTATTTACTTTTATCATGTTCCTTCTTATTTATCACCTTTCTAAAGTAAATAATCGCAGTCTGTTCCATCTGTCTTCACAGGAGAGTTTTTCCAGACCTTTGATCATTTTTATCATCCATCTCTGAACCCTCTCCAGTTCTGCAATACCCTTTGTCTGCTTGCATGACTAGAATTGCTCACAGTATTCCAGATGAGATCACACCATTGTTTTATATAAAGACATTATAATATTCTCCATATTATTCTGTTCTTTATGCAGCCTAACTCCTTGTTGGTTTTTCTGATCATGTTCAGGTTTAGATGCAAGAACCATCTCTTAGAAAAGGCCTCCTGAGGTCTGGCCCATACTACAAAGTTAGGTTGATGCAAGGCAGCTTATATTGACCTAACTCTGTAAGCGTCTACACTAAAATGTAGTTCCCACCGATGTAAATCGTTCACTAAACAGACTTAGTTACTCCTCCTCCGCGGGAGGTGTAGTGTTTAAATCGATGTAGTTAGGTCAATGCAGCCTCAGTGTAGACATAACGTTGCTTACGTTAACTGTCTTTCAGAAACCATCCCACAACGCTCCATGCTGTCAGTTAAATCAGTGCATGTGCTCCTGTTGAAGACTTGCACCACCTTAGAAGCATGAGGAGCGTAGTGTGGACATGTAATTGAGTCAGTTTTACTGCGGTGTCTGAATGTTGACGTAACTTAGGTCAACTCAATTTGTAGTGTAAACTTGCCTTAAGTAACAGCCTCCCACATCTTAGGAGATGTGAAAAGAGAAAGTACTGTAAAAGACAAGAAAATGAAAAGGAAAGGAAATACTTAAAGTGGTGTAAGCCAAAAGGATTACTTTAGTAAAAATAATCCCTAGAATCGCTTAAGATGTACTTTTAATCTTCAAGTATTAATTAAGACTCCCAATATCCCTGTGGAGTGGCTATGTATTATTGTCCCCACTTTACAGATGGGGAAAATGATGGGTTTCAGGCTTAATCCTGTACCACCACAATTAATGGAAGCTTTGCCATTGACATCAGTAGGCACAGGATCAGGAAGATAAACAGCCTGATTCTGCAAGCTGCTGAGCACCTTTATCTCCCATTGGCTTGAAAGGCAGTTGAGGGTGCTCAGAACCGCACAGGATAAGGAAGTGTGTGACTTGCCTGTGGCCACAGAAGGAATCCATATCAGAGCCAGGGTTATAACTTGAGTTCATTGCTCCCAGGTTGCTCCCTGATTACAGCACATCTCCTTTATAATGCTCACTGATATCCCTGTTCTCACTGTGTCTCTCATCCACTAGGGCGAGTTGGTGTATGTGAACTATGGCCGTACTGAAGACTTTTTCAAACTGGAGAAGGAGATGGGAATTAACTGTACTGGAAAGATAGTCATTGCCAGATATGGGAAAATTTTCAGAGGAAATAAGGTAATGAATGTATCTACTTTATAATTGATATATATTCTTAGTTTGTGTTTAAGAGATGCCCTCTCTATAATTGATACCCATATTTAGAATCTTTTGATGATCTTAGCATGAACGACTTGTTTATCAAACTATACTCAAATATGCTTCTTGAGTAGGAGATATACAAGCACATTACAACATATTACATAAATAATTAAATAACATTTGTTTAAAATTACTCATTCTTACAGATTCAGCTGTTTTTTTAAATGTATCTAATATATTTTTGTTAAAAGATTTCCCTAAATTGGGCAAAGATTAGCCCAACAGAGGGTTCTTTACTTAAAAAAAAATATCTATGGATTTCCTAAAATACTTAGACCCTGATTGAGGAAAATTCATAAGCATATGCTTACGTGCTTTCTTGAATAGAGATGCTTTCCTGAATCAGGGCCGCAGTCAATAGAAAGACTAGCCTGGCTATGTCTGTGATCATATTACCTTAAAAATCCAATTCACTTCAACTTGAGTAAGATTAGACCTTCCTTACATGTGATTTTACACAGTTTTCAGTTAACCCAGTAATCCAAATGCTGAATCTTTTAATAGGGATAACTAGATTTGTGATATTCTCTTGAGGAATATTTTCTGCTCATTGAAGGGGCAGCTGACTCATATGTATCATTTTTATAAGTGAAACATAATATAAATAATAGTCTATATTGGAGAATTGTTTCTAGAACACCAAATGGTCAGGAATGTAGTGAAAGTCTCATAAAAATGAGAGAGAATTCTTTCTCATTCCTCTGTGGCGTGTAGCATTCCTAATTGAGAGTGACATAGACTTATTGTCACTAAAAGGAGCAACACAAATTCATTTTTGTTATATCAATGTGTGTTTGAAATGCTGTATTCCTACTGACAAATTAGACAATGTTGTCCAGTGAATTGCATTTCTGTATTATATTAAATTTGCTTACACAGTCCCATAGGATGTAGGATAAAGGCAAATATTGTATGTTCTGGCCATAGCTAGGTAAGTTTTAATGAAAATATCTGGACTTTACAAACTCAGTTGAAGATTATTTGCCACTCTATTACTATACTGATCTATGTTACCTGCGGCAAAGTAGATTAGGAAGACAAAATGAGATCTACAATATCTCAAAGCACTATCTGTGGGCCAGAGTTAAATGCTGATTCTGTTTGCCAGAAACACAGATTTGAAAACCTTTCCCTTTGTCAGAACAGCACAAAGCTGTTCGGATGCCTCTGTAAGCCTATAGATAAACAGTTACTCTTTGGCTTTATGTACATGTTCAAATAAATGGCATATTCAAATCATGGAGTAATACATTTTTCTATCTGGTATGATTTACGATTCTGAAACCCCCCAGGAGATCTTCAGTGTAAATCTCTCACTTAGCAAAATTTCTTGTTGTAATAACACTTGTAAGACTTTTATATTGTGCAGTGAATATTTTTGTTGTCAGCTGCCTGATTTAGTTTGGGTGACCGGATACAAACTAGGTCTATGCTTAGTACTGTAGAACTCTCTGAGTGGCGTTTCCATTGTATTGCATGTATCTCCTGCCTAGGATTCTAAGTAGCACCTTATGCACATGCTATTTCAGGTTTCTCAGCAGGATAGTGGCTTCCAGGAAACTGCATGGCAAGAAAATAATTATGGGCCTGTTTTTTATTTACATTAAAATCCCTTTAAGCCTCTTGGGTAGTGTCAAGGGGCCTTAAAGTGGATGAAAATGTAATTTATAACCCTTTACATGGCCTGAGTGGCGATAAATGAGACTCTTCACCATTTTCAGCCCTCTGTTGAAGAGTCTAAAAGGGGATGCTGCTTTAACCAGTTCCCTCAATGCAAAAGACTCAAAGAGTCGATTCTGTGAAGAGCTTGGTACCTCCTCTCACTTTGGGACCGTGGCCTGGAGGATTCAGGCACTGGAGTCAAGCTGGCAAGGAGTGAATAAGGAAAGGGGATATGCTTTTTAGGTGAAGAATGCTGAGCTCGCTGGTGCCAAGGGAGTTATTCTGTATTCAGACCCTGCTGATTACTGCGTGCCTGGAGTCGATCCTTTTCCAAACGGCTGGAACCTTCCTGGTGGTGGAGCCCAGCGCGGGAACGTGTTAAATATGAATGGAGCAGGGGATCCTCTCACGCCAGGTTATCCAGCAAAAGGTGAGTGATATTGAGAAGAAGCCATTGTCATGGTCTAAGCTCTGATGAAATCCAGGTGGTCCCAAAGGGTGTCTGGTCTCAGGAAGAGTGGGAGAGGGTGATAGGACATTTCTCATTCCTTTGAAGAGGCTCTATATGAACCCACCTGTTCTTGCCACTGCATGAAGGAGGCAGCTTTGGGCTCCCCATTTACAGAGTGCTGCTTAATAAGGAAATCCTTCTCTCAGCCATCCTACAAAGGAACCATATTCAGAAATGGTTTCCAAATGTGGAATTCGTCACACACAGCAGATCTGGAATGCATGGTTATGGACCCCCAAGGAGAGTGAGCTGAGGTCTCTCTGAAACTGTATTGCTGTAGAGAGCAGAGTTCTTGTAGAAATGTCAGTCTCATTTTTAGGACAACAGAGTAATTATTCCTGGCTTCTGTGTAGAGCTATGCTACACGTTGCATGATTCACTGTTAAAAGTCATATACAAATAAATGCCTGTCTTCTATCTCCAGAGTACAGCTATCGATATGATGAAGCCAGTGCTTTAGGTCTTCCGAAACTTCCAGTCCATCCCATTGGTTACAATGATGCTGCAAAGTTATTACTGTAAGTACATGGAAGACAAGGGGAAGCTTAATTAGATTGTCTTGTAAAACCCATGGAGGTATTTGAAAGAAGGAGAGAAAATAATTCATACTGTTCCTCTGGCATATTTACTAAGGTAGTTTGTTTGATATTAAGGAGACCATGAAGGAAAAATCTTAAGGAAGCATTTTATTAGATTTTTAGTGTATATTGGATATGTGCCCAGAGTATTTTAAATAAATCAAAATAAATAAATGTTTTTTTGAAGCTATAAAATGCACCTTAATTGAATAAGCCATCAAAGTGTAATAATTAGCAGGGCTGTCAAGTCACCTACTTTTGGAAGGTGGCACACCCAACTGAGTCATCCATTCCCCTTATGAAACATTTATCACTCATATCTGGAGGATGGGCAGGACCTGTGCACCATCCCTCATTGCTAGATGCAGGCACTTTCCTACAGTGTGCTAAATCAGCTGAATGTGAAATGATGCCAACAAGCCAAATCCTGGACCCAGTGTTAACCGAGCATTTCTCATTCATTCAGCAAAATTCTCACCTTCTTGTAAGTCAAGGCCCGTTTATTTTAGTGTTTGTCAATTGCCTTTGCGTGTGCGTGTTCTTTCAGTGTGTTGTCCAGCCCTGCCCCGATAGCTGGTTCAGCAGACCTTCTTGCTACTACCCATTGTTAAGCGCTGAAGGCTGGAATGTCTTACCTCAGAAATGCTGTTTAGGCTGCTCAGTGCTTCTGTCCTTGGAGCAGATAAGGCAGCCCTTTCATTCAGCAGACTTTGATGTTACTTTTAAAGAAAGACCTCAGGTACAGTTCAGTAACAAAGTCACCCAGCCAGGCTTACTGTGGTGAAGACACAGTCCTAACGTCCTGGCTCCGTGGTAACAGGTACACTAACACGAGTGTCCTGTGGCCAGGAATGGCTCAGTCAGTAGTGGGACTTTCCACTGCCCCCACAGCTGAACAAAAGCTTGAGGCAAAGTACCCCAATATTTATAGGCTCAGACAAACAATTGGAATACACAACTTGCACACTACCTTATGTATTTCATGACATCAGTTTATTACCTCCCCTTGCTCCTGATATCTTGAACAAAACATCCCTATTCATTATATTGTCAAAACATCTTATCTTGTACTTGCTTGGGATATATCTGTACAAGCTGGAATACATTTAAATAAATATCTAGTGCCTAGTACATTAGCAACGTCTTGGCCAAGTTCGTGTACTGGATAGTGAACTTATAAACATCTGCTTTAATACATGGCATGACTTTGGTTCACAGCCTCTGGTTCAGGCCTCAGATCTTGCACCAGGTCCAGTGCTCCAGGTTCGCTCTCTCTCTACTACATTTAGTTTACAGCCTAAAACTATCAAATGGGTGCAATTACACAGTCGGAGCTAGTGACCCTCCGATTCCTTGTTTATTCAAATAATTCTCCAGGACATTCATTCATTCACACTGAAGCCCGATGCTGGGGTGAGTTTAGCGATCAGCTTTTGCTCTTAGATTTTGGTATGATGTGCAGTATATTGTTATTTAACATTGATAGTGCTCAGAGTCTGGTCTTAGGGCACCATTATGCTGTGTGTTGTACTAAGAGGCCCCAGTCCTGCAAACACACACAAGTAACTCTGAGACATAAATAACCTATTGAACTCAGTGGGACTACTCACATAAAGTTACTTGTGTGTAAGCATATATAAGATCAGAGCAATACAGCTGAACAACGTCCATGCCCCAAAGAACTTTCAGTGTATCTATCGCAAGTCGGCATTACCTGTCAGTCTTACAAGGTTCATGAAAATTAACCTGGGAAATCTAAGCCTCAGTAATCTTCAAACAATAGCTTTTAATAGGGCTGTGCATCAGAGGTCATTGTAGGAGCGGTGGTGAAGGGGACACTGTGTGCTGGTACAACTTCTTCAGACTTTTTCTTTCTTCTATTTTCCTGCTGTACAAAAGATTTCTCTCCCTCCTTCCCCCCCCCCTCGGATAAATCTTTATTTGAGCCAGAAATAAGCTAGTGTGCAGTGTTGAGAACAAAAAGGTCAAAGATCTCATTCACAAATACCTTGGCAAGAATGTTTGAAAAGTTAGAACATTCGGGTCATTATGGGCAAGGCTGACATGAAAATTCTGGAGCTCTGGAGGTGCTGTAAAGTTTTTGCTCCCTTTCCCCCCACATCCAGTTGTAGCTCTTGAGTATTTGGTGTATCATAATAGAAGCATGTTTTTCACTGACGTGTCATGTTTACATTTAAATTGAATAGC
Organism: Mesoclemmys tuberculata; assembly: GCA_007922155.1. Lineage (NCBI taxonomy): Eukaryota > Metazoa > Chordata > Testudines > Chelidae > Mesoclemmys > Mesoclemmys tuberculata. The sequence goes on along the minus strand of ML675690.1, from coordinate 1,870,703 downwards.
TGACGTGTCATTTAGTGTATACAATCCAGACGTCATTCCACTGATGCAAATACATAAGAGTTACTGTGGATTTACAATGGTGTAACAGACCAGAACCTGCCCCATAGGCAGTGGTGCAAGAAAAGATCACTTGAATCATCCAGTCTAATTCCCCTCAATTTTAGAGGCCTATTCAATACATTTTTTTTTTTGGATGAAGTTTAGATGATAATCCTTTTGAGGTAAGGACTGTTTTTTGGGCAGTGTTTGCACAGTGCTTAGCACAATGGGGGCCTGGTCCATAACTGGGATTCCTAGGCACTACGCTAATACAAATAATAAATAATAATAAAGCAGATTTTTTCATAACAGTAACATGGGAGGACCAGCCCCACCAGACAGCAGCTGGAAAGGAAGCCTGAATGTGTCTTACAACATTGGGCCTGGGTTCGTGAGCAGTTACTCAACAAGGTCAGTGTTTGCAATACGTAAAGCAAATTTTAATAGATAGGGAAATATAACCACAGTTGGTGAAATCTTTGAATTAGAGCTCCACAAGTTTTGATAATTAGGGGTCATTTCAACTTTTTCTTTGGTTTCAGGGGATGTGAAGTTGTTTGTCCCAATTTCTGGACTAAAGTGAAATCAAAGCAAAACATTAGCTGAGCATCACCTTATTTTGATGCAAATCTAGACTTTAGACACAGATGTTAAGGTCAGAAGGGATCATTATGGTAATATTGTCTGACCGCCTGCACAACGCAGGCCACAGAACCTCACCCACCAACTCCTGTAATAGACACGTAACCTATGACTGAGCTGCTGAAGTCCTCAAATAATGGTTTAAACACTTCAAGGTACAGAGAATCCACCAGCAAGTGACCCGTGCCCCAGGCTACAGAGGAAGGCGAAAAACCCCCAAAGCCTCTGCCAGTCTGCCCTGGGGTAAAATTCCTTCCTGACCCCAAATATGGCGATCAGCTAAACCCTGAGCATGTGGGCAAAACTCATCAGCCAAACACCTGGAACGAATTCTCTGTAATAACCCACCTCATCTAATATCCCATCACATTGGGCCATTGGGCATATTTACTGCTAGTAGTCAAAGATCAGTTAATTGCCAAATTAGGCTGTCCCCTCATACCTCCCCTCCATAAACTTATCAAGCTCAGTGTTGAAGCCAGCAAGGTTTTTTGCCCCCACTGCTCCCCATGGAAGGCTGTTCCAGAACTTCACTTCCCTGATAGTTAGAAACTGTTGTCCAATTTCAAATCTAAACTTTCTGATTGCCAGTTTGTATCCATTTGTTCTTGTGTCCACATTGATGCTGAACTTAAATAACTCCTCTCCCTCCCTGGTATTTATCCCTCTATTGTATTTATAGAGAGCAATCATCTCTCCTCTTAGCTTTCTTTTGGTTAGGCTAAACATGTCAAGTTTTTTGAGTCTCCTCTCATAAAGCAGGCTTCCCATTCCTTGGATTGTCCTAGTAGCCTTTCTCTGAACCTGTTGCAGTTTGAATTCATCTTTCTTAAACATGAGGGATACCAGAACTGCACATAGTATTCCAGATGAGGTCTCATTGCGCCTTGTATAACGATACTAACATCTCACAATACCTCTTCTGATGCATCCTAGGACTGCATTTGCTTTTTCCATGGCCACATCACATGGGCAGCTCATAATCATCCTGTGATCAACCAATACGCCCAGGTCCTTCTCCTCCTATGTCACTTCCAACTGATGTGTCCCCAGCTTATAGCAAAAATTCTTGTTGTTAGTCCCTAAATGCATGCCCTTGAATTTTCCACTATTAAATTTCATCCTATTTCTAATACTCCAGTTTACAAGGTCATCCAGATCTTCTTTTTTGATATTCCGGTCTTTCTCTGTATTAACATTACTTACCAACTTTGTGTCATCCACAAACTTTATTAGCAAATTCCCACTTTTTGTGCCAAGGTCAGTAATGAAAAGATTAAATAAGATCAGTCCCAAGACCGATTCCTGAGGAACTCCACTAGTTACCTTCCTCCAGCCTGACAGTTCACCTTTCAGTATAACCCGTTGTAACCAGTCCCCTTTAATCAGTTCCTTATCCACTTTCCAATTGTCATATTAATCTTCATCTTTTCAAATTTAATAGTTCCCTGTGTGGAATCGTATCAAATGCCTTACTGAAATCTAGCTAAATTAGATCCAATGTATTTCCTTTGTCTAAAAAATCTGTTATCTTAATGAAGGAGACCAGGTTGGTCTGGCACCATCTACCTTTTGTAAAACCATGTTGTATTGTGTCCCAATTACCATTAATCTATGTCCTTAACTACTTTCTCTTCCAACTTTTTCCTCAAGATCTTGCATACTGCTGAGGTCAAACCAACAGGCCTGTAATTACCCAGATCACTTTTTTTCCCTTTCTTAAAAATAGAAACTATGTTAACTGTTCTCTAGTCACACTGTACAACTTCTGAGTTTACAGATTCATTAAAAATCCTTGTTCGAGGTTCAAGCAAACCTTGGCCCGAATTAATTTGAAAGGTTTACAGATTTTAGCAAGCTCTCATTGATCAACCTGGGCTGAGTTGAAGGCCTCATGATGAATATTTCACTCAGGTCTATTTTGAGCTAAACTGACTTCAGCTTTGGGACTACCTGTTGCATCATATAAAATAGGGGTGATACTAACCTCAAATTTACATTGCTCTGAAAATTCTAATTTAATCTGTTATTCTTCAACTGCAAGGCCTCATTATTATGACCTAGTGAACTACAGCTAACAGCTAGAATCCAAGTGAATCCTGGAATTCTAGTTCAGGCTGAACTATTGTAACGACCTCAGATTAGCCACTTGACCTCCTCCTTCTGCTATTTTAGTTGGGTTGGGCTTGGTTCTGCTTTGAGTGGGGGGGGATTGGACTAGATGACCCCTTGTGGTCCCTTCTAACCTTAATATTCTATAATTCTATAGTCAAATCATCAGGAAAATTATATTTAAAAGAAAACATACAGGACTTCACTGAGAGGCAGATGCTGCACGTTAGGCTGGCTGGTCTGTAAGTGAACAAGAGACATTTTTGTGATACGACTTAGAATATCTCCTGATGTTGTGGAGTCTGAAGCTCCACCAGCTTAGACCCCTTTGTTAAACCCCGGGTTCGAGATGTAACTGCAATGGACCAGCGACACCCTCCAAGGAGACAGACACCAAATTTGAGTAACAAAAAAGGGGATTTTATAGTAATCTCATTAAAAAAGCATATATCAAAAAAGCAAGGGAAGAGACATATGGTGCAATAAACAGCTACACAGTACAAAGGGTCATGCAAATTACAGGTGGGGTAATAAGCAGCTACACAGAAAAAAGCAAGGAGGAAAAGCAAACTATATCAGATACAAATAGGAATTAATTACACTTGTAGACAACACTTAAATGACTTCATAAAAAAAAGAAAAGAATAGATGGAGAGAGGTAGGATAACTATATCAGTTATATTACCTGTCCCAGCACCGTGGTGGTACCCAAAGCGAGGAGGCAGACCAGCTGCAGCATCTCAGTAATAAATCGTTCGGCCGGCAATTCGCAGACACCCAAAGGTCTCGTGGGTGGGAGCTCCCTGTCTCGGTCGGGGGATCAGTCCGACCGGTTCGTGACGTGCCCTTTAGCATTCGAGGGTGGGAGAACACCTGAGCTAACCGGGGCAGGAGCTTAAATAGTGTACTGCGTGGCCAGAGTATAAAATAGCCAATTAAAAAATGAGATGCAGGTCAGGACCAATGAAGTAACTGGGACCCCAGACAATGATCCCTCCTTCGTGGTGACGGGGGTGTCGAGAAGTAAACAGGGTGATCAAGAATCACCTGAGAAATTAAGGCCCATCAGGGGAGATCGGTACTTAACATTCCTCTTCCTGAGCCACAAAGTCCGGAGATGAGACCCAACAGGGCGATTGACACTTAACATTTTCCCTGTGGGCTGCAAAGTACAGAGGGCCAAGTTGGGGGCGGGGTGGCCATTATGTCTGCCACCTCCATTAACACCCTTTGATCCCATTGACTACAGTAGAGTTACACCTGAATGACACTGGTGTAAGTGAGAGAGGAATCAACCTCTAGAATTTAGTAAAATATTTATAAAATATGTTAATTTTCCTTTCTCCCTCCCAACTTTAATAAAGAGCTGGCAATAGAAGATCCCCTTTAAATTCGGAGCTTTTAGTCTGTTACCAGTATAAATCATAGCACCATCCAGTATGAATAGCATGTTACCAGTATAAATCATAACACCAACAATGTGATTAGGTAACTTTCTAGTGCTAAATTGTGTCCTCAATTTCATTATTATAAATCTGGAGCAATTTCAGTGGACTCTTTCCAGTTTTACACTTCTTTAACTGAGAGTAAAATTTGGCCCTCTAATCTCACTATACAATTTGGTTAGGGGGCCAAATGAGATAACAATGTACATTTTATACATATGAAAGCATATCATGTTTTTTTAAGTAATCTGATGAGTTCTCTCTGTAAATTTGTTTTCCAATGCATTAGAAAGGTCAAAATGCACATTCATAGTATCAATAAAGTGACAAGAATTTACAATGTGATCGGAACCATCAGAGGAGCAACAGAACCAGGTAAATCCATTTGTCTTACAAATTATCTATGAATGCAGTGAACTGCAGATACAACTAATTAAGCATAATAATTACAAAGGGAGGATGAGGAAGAGGGATTTCTCTATATTCTACTAGGCGAGCTTGTCTGTTCGTGCCCAGTGGGGATTTACTGCAGCAGTACTCATACCATTTAGGTTGTGTCAGCACTTTCACTAGAAAAACTGATTTTCCAAGAGGAACACTACCTAGCCATAAACATTTGCCTCCAGGCAAGCAATATTGGAAGCACATTCTCTAATGGATTTTTTTAATGGGAAAGTTGTGGGAGTTTAATAACAATAGAAGTTTAGATATTTATGAGTTTGAAAAGATGTTCATGTTCTAGCCAAATAAATCGCTTCACCCCTTAATGACTTGTGTACCATATTATGGCATCTTTTTTCCAGGATGATCTGAATGCCCCTAAACTAATTTACAAATATTTATAGGGTGGTAAGATAACTTCATCCACAACTGCAAGACAGCCATTTCTGGGCTGTATCACAATTGTTAATAATATCAAGCAAAATAGTAGAGTTTATTTTTTCGTTGATGCCATAGCATGTCAACTACCTCTTCCATTGTGACTTAGTTAACCATCATTGTAATGTACCTTTCAGCTAGGGGAGAAAAATACTTCAGTATCCTTAAAACTTGCTGAGTTAAGAATATAAAAATACAAATACAAATACTTCAGTGTCCTTAAAACTTGCTGAGTTAAGAATATAAAAATACAAATACTGGGCCAACTTTGACCATCAAATGCATGATAATAAGATGTATAATGGAGTGTCTGTCATGGCAAAGGAAAGTTTTAAGGAGGGATTTGAAGGGGAATAATGAGGATAAATAGAAATCCCAGAAGGTTATTGTTTTAGATATAATTTTGTAAAACTTGTGCAGTTAAATTTTGGTGGTTTGTACAATTTTTATTTGCTTGTTTATGTGATTTGCTTAAACTTCAGGCAAAGACAATGCCTGAATTCATCATAGAAAATGATGAATATTTAGGAAAATGATACATGTCAGAAAAAAGGGTTTTATAATTGCAACCACATTAACAACTTAGACTACAGTTGGATCTAATTATTGTTATAGATTGTTATAAATATATCTGTGCAACTAGGTTCAGAACTCCTCCAGATGCTAATATAAATAAGCCAAAAACCAGCTGCTATTCCGCAATAAACTCTCCTGTAACTTTTTTTCTGTAGAGATTTACAGTGGTGGTTAAAGTGATGTATTCTATGTCTGCAAACACAGAATACATAACTACTCTCCTTTGACACTACCACTGCAGGAAAAAGATCCTCTAAATAATCCCTCATAATTAATTTCCCCAGACAGATACGTCATCCTGGGAGGCCACCGTGACTCCTGGGTCTTTGGTGGCATTGATCCTCAGAGTGGGGCAGCTGTGGTTCATGAGATTGTGAGAAGTTATGGGAAATTGAAGAAGGAAGGTATGTGACTAAAGAAAGCAAACAGAACCATTTACAGATTTTTCTTAAACTAAAGGTCCGATTTCTGCTCTCATTTACACCCGTTGTCTTCAGTGGGATTTAAGCATATGCTTAAAGTTAAATATGTGCTTAAGTGCTCTGCTAAATCAAGTCCTTAGTCCTTGTTATTTGGAACATGCTGTCAACTCTGCAGTTATCTATTGTAGAGATTTCAAAGTCCCTGTAATTATGGTATAGAAAGGTGTGATCCATGAAGGCAAGTAGGCATTTGTATCCCATTTTTAGGCACTATTGTGATCCACAAAACTCCTGCTTAGCTGCCATTTAACCCGGTAGATGCCTAAATTCACTCAACACCTAAGTTTTTGCTTGTGGACATGTACACTGCAGCCTCACTCTAGGTCCTTAGGTACCTATCTCCTACCTAAGCCCCAGAGCAGTTCAAGGAAGTTAGGCATTCAGCTGCCTAAGTCATGCAGAAATCCAAGCTGGTAGGCATGTTCTGCATTGCAGTGCCTAAATCCTTTCATAGATCTGGACCTACATGCCTCTGTCATTCATAGTGTGGTAGATTTTCTTGGCAAAGAATTAAAGTATCTAATTATAGAAATTACCAAACTCTTGTATAGCACTTTTCATCTTTACAGTGCTTTGCAGCTGTTCATCACTATTACAATCATTATCTTAACTGTAATTAGTTAATCAAATTGTTGATGTCATGGCTCCCTGGGCCTCCAAGATGGTAGTAGCTATGGAAGGTTTCACCTGGGGAAGAAAATCAGGAAAGGTGTGGAAGATGGAGGACCAAATATGACATATGGGGTAACTGGTTAAAATTCTATGATGATATATGAGAGGTCAGACTAGATCATCTAGTAATACCTTCTGGCCTTAAAAATCTATGGAACTATGCCATAACAGAGTGAGCAAGAATCTGAGAAGACAACACTTCGCTTTCAAATATATTAAGTGTAAATTAGAGTTAAACCAGCATTAATGGTGAATGGGTCCCAGAATACATACAGGGATACACTGCGGAAAATGAGTGGGAGAACAAGTTTAAAAATACAAAGTTCCTAGTTACACTCAAATGTGTTGAGGACCATAAAGACTGTTGAAAGTCAGCTGCCAGAACAAACTGAGTCTACTTTAATGTAGTCTGAAATCCTGAAGACAGAGGTCCTGACATAACCCGAACACCGTGCTATGGCAGCTTTCATTGCCCAACCACAGCATTTAAAACCTGTTAAAGGTTGATTTTGTTTCCTTCACTGCCTAGTTACCAAACATAATAGGCAACAATGTTTAGTGAAGCCAAGCAGGAAGGGGAATAATAGCAGTGGCATGAAGGAGAGCTTTGATAAAGTGGATACAGATAAAAACACATTGCAGTGTATCCCGTTTCAGTTTACCATGGCTTCAAGTCAAATGCAAAGCTTTGTAGAGTGAAAGATCCTTGTTGAGAGATGGCTCTCTCAAAATCACAGAGATTTCTTAGAATTTGGCGTTTGAGAGGAGAGACAGGGAAAGGGCTTATGGCAGTGGACGTGGAACAAGTAAATGTACATTAAAATGATTCATTAAAGTAATTCATTAAAGTAATTCAGTATCAGTACTGAGCAGTGCTGGTTATAAAACTCAAAATACTTTTGCCAAAATTCTTCTCTAGTTAATTGCCAAAATGTTGAATTTAGGAAAATGTCAATCACCTCAGGTTGTAAACAAACACAACAGTCTGGATCCGACATAAGACTGCAAACTGTGAGTAAAATTACAAAAGCATTTGGGGGTAGATTCCCCAAGCGTGCCTTTTGCACCACAGGTCATTTCTGCAGCACAGGCCCAAAGTATTGTTACTCATTTTATGATTTATTTTCAGTGCGATCCACAGTCACAGTGTATTTGTTGGCAATAATTCTCCTGGTGCTTTAAACCTTATATTATTGTAGGATGGAGGCCTAGAAGAACAATGATATTTGCGAGCTGGGATGCGGAAGAATTTGGCTTGCTAGGCTCTACAGAGTGGGCTGAGGTAAATCAAGAATAAGTGATAAAGGGAGTTCTAAACGGTGGCAGACCTTTCCCCCTGCTTTTTGGAACCTATACCAATGAAGCATGTTCATATACACATAAACACATGAGAGAGTGTGCAAGGTTGTATTGCTAAATACCAAAAAACAGTCCAACATTCAAGTAAAAACCCTTCACCAGGAATACAATAAATTATTCTGGACTTTCACACTGAGGTTGCTCATTGCTCATTTTACCTGAAGAGGTTACTTGTGCTATCTACTGTATGACTAAAGTGACAATGCTTAATCCCAAAACAAAGTGTCTGAGATGATACCAACCTATACTTGCAGGTAGTGACCCTGCCAACTTGAGATATTGCGCTAAAATTGCTTTTCAAGCCAAATTTAAATAGGTGTAATTCCACTGACTTCCATGGGGCTGGTTGAGATTTACACTGGTGTAAGCAAGATCAGAATCAGGTCCGTTGTATTGGCTGTTGCCCTATGAAGAGAGCCCTAGGTTCTTTCTGATCTGTGCTCAGGTGATGAATACCCAATATCATAAATTCATCTGCATTAATATTCAGAATCAAGGGTACCATGTCTCTGTACAACCACTTAGAGGGAGACACCAGCTCATTGACCTTAAAAGTATTCACAAGGTCAAGCTAGAAGCTATTCTAACTCAAATCATTCCAAAGAAGTCCCATAAATCCTTTTAAGCATGTGAAGTATGTCTGGCTTGCTGTTTTATCATCCATAATTTTCCTTACTGCAAAAGTTTCTTGTTCTCTCTTGGATGACATGGTAACTATAAATCACAAAAGTTCACAAAAGAATGATCTAGAGAAGGGAGATTGGGGAATTCTCCCTTTCTTATAAAATGAGAACAAGGGGACATTCAAAGAAATTAAATTTGGGAAACTGAAAACTGAAAGGTGACTTAATTTTTCATATAGCACACCGCTAGCTTATGGAGCTCATTGCCACATGAAGCCATTGAGGCAAGAAGTTTAGCAGTTTCAGATGAAGAGCCGGAATAATAAATATTGAAGAAGCAAGAATTTTGGAAGGCATATAAATGCGTGCAAGATTTATGTCATAAGACAACCTCAGACTAATAGGATTAGGAGGATATTTCCTTTGGTGGCAGGTTATCCCATAATTGTCTATTGCAGAGTTTCTTCAGCTCTTATTGGCCACTGTTTATGATGAGATGTTGAATTAAATGGATTACTGGTTTGATTCAGTATGGCCATTCCTAACTTTAAAGAAGTTGTGTGGTGCTACCTATAGTAGTTCAGAAAATCTGTTCCTTCTAACTAAATAAAACACTGTGTTTGGTTGGAATGGGCCCTGTTCTTCTAGTTCTCATATTTAAATACTTGTCCCAAAACTCTTGTATGCAGTTCACCTTGTTCTGAAAGAAACTGAAGTCCACTTGCTTTTGGAGACAAGATTTGACATCTAAACCAAAAATACCATATGGGTTTGATTGTGATAGTTTGGAAAGCTACAAGATTCCAGTTAAAATTTACAGTGTTGCTTTGAAGGGAAAAGTTAATCACCTTGTTTTTTTCTCCACCACAGGAAAATGCCAAACTATTACAAGCACGTGGGGTGGCCTATATCAATGCTGATTCCTCAATTGAAGGTGGATATTTGTGTTTCTATGGCAGTGGCAGGTGGGATGCAGATGAAATTGGGACAACTTCACGTTAGGCTCAGTTCTGGCTTTGCCATGAGCCCTGAGAAAAATACATTGTTGAGTTGTCCCAGGAGAGGCTTGGGAGGGAGGTGGTGACCCAGAGTTACAATTACGCTCCTGGTTTCCCTGTTGCTTCAGGGAGAAAATATACTATGCTGGGCCTATAACTACACTGTCTGGCATGTGTTGTGTGGGGAGGGAGAGGAGATGGGAGTAGAACCAAGGACCTGTCTACGGCCAGCAACTCTGTAGAGTCATCTTCCTTTCCCATGTGGTTATTTGTGATGTGGATAGTGTGCTAGCTGGAGCCCAATTCAGCCCAAATCCTAAACCAGTGTGAATATACTGAGCAGCTAAATCTGACAGCTTTCTATTGTAAACCTTGGCCTTGTCTTTCAGGAAACTACACTCTGAGAATTGATTGTACTCCACTGATGTACAGATTGGTGTATAACTTGACCAAAGAGGTAAAGAGATATTAAAATATCAAATAACGTAGCAATGGTATCTACCCCTAGGAGCTGGTTATTGTACTTGATGTGAAACTGTTCTTATTACAAAGAGTCTTAGGTCAAAATTCTGCTCTGTCGTCTGGGCATCTGTTGGCTAATACAATCTGTTATGAGCATTATCAGGTAGTTAGGCCTCAATGGCCAAATTGTTCCCTCATTTACCTCAGTGCCACCACAGAAACCAGCGTGGTTGACCAGATGTAATTAAAGTAGAATTTGGCCATCAAGTGTTCAGTTTAATAATGCTATCCATTCAATCACACCGGTTATATACTGGTACTATGGAGGGGTCAATAGTGACTCCATAATTGCGGTTATGTTAAGGTTTTTCACTTAAATCGTGATTCAAGTCCCATGGTTCACTGGTTGAATGTAGCTTGAGTGTGACTGGTGAGGCATTGGGTGTGTACTATCTGGGTGGTCATTTGTTGAAAATGAAAGGGGGCTTATTGTGGAGGGGGGGGTGTTTGTCTGTTACAATGTTTGGGGGCTAAAGCCTTTGAAATGAGCTTGGTGTGGATGTTAGCGTTGACTGAACTGGAGCTATCCTTGCTTTTTCGTGACCGTATTAAACAAAAATGCACTTGTGAAACCTTAGTAGCAAGTTAACAGTATGTTGTGTGAAATTTTATTAGACTAAGAGTTTCAATCTTGTAACAGGGTGCACTCACCATTGCTTATGTGAGCACCTCTCCATTCAAGTGCGTGTGCCTGCAGTTTTTTCCCCTCAGTTTCTCTGCTCACAGTGCCCTCTGTCTGCCGCCACACTCATCAGGTAGATCTTCGGTGACGCAACCCTCTGACTGAGTTACACACAGTCCATGTTCGAAACTAAACAAAACAAATGCCTTCTGGGCTATTCTGTTAACCAGGCCTGTCTCAAAGCCCTCAGTAATATCCTGCAGCTTTTCCTGGGCTCAGTGCCTTCACAGTCCAACTGAGCCAATCATGGTACCGCTTTGTTGGCAACATCTCTGGCTCTGGTCCTCAGTCTGACCAACTGGGCCTATCTCAGTATCCCCGTTGGCCAGCTTACATGTGAAGGTTCCTGCTCTGGGATGGAGTAGCACCTCCAGGGCTTCCTTTCTGGGGACACTTTACCTGTCTTCTAGTCCTCTGATCCAGCTCTCCAGCTGGATCAGTCTCAGTTTAGCCTTTTTCTGAGGATGGGGGGATAGGATAATAGTTCTATATACAGTCCCTTCCCCGGACCTTTCTAAACTCCCTTCTCTCAGTGCACAGCCACTTCCACTGTGGCTGTTTGGGGGGGATTCACGCCCACCCACTACTCCAGACCCAAGGCCAGGAATCTTATGAAAAGCAGCCACTCGCTGCATTCCTCTAACTGCATTTCCCTCAGCTACTTCCCCGTGGCCCTTATCTTTCTCAAGTCCCAGCCAGGAGCCCCTTTCTTGTTCCCTTGGACCCTGCCAGCAGACTCAATGCACTCTGGGCCTGTAGTTCCTTTTATATGAGTCTGCAGGACCCTGATTGGCTGCTCCTTGCAACTTTTCTCCAATTGGCTGTGCCCCATGCAGTGACTCTAGGCAGCTTGGAGGACTCTCCTCTATGTATGTTGGGGCCTCCGGGCTTAATACACACCATCACAAATCTGTAGACCATGAATTATCTAATTAAAAAAATGATTTACAGCAGTAACAGCTAATGTGAATGGGTTTTTCCGTCTGTGAAGTTATATATGCCCTTGGTCAATATATATGTTAAACGTTTCCCACTTCCCCCAAATAGCCAGGCCAAATAAACTGCAGCAAATATTTTACAGCCAGACCTGCTGTGATGGCTGGCTATACTGGCAGTTTTCCTAAAGCATTGTGACTTTTCATGGCATTCACAGCATGCCATCCTGCTGCATTAAACACAGTGTGACAGATATGACCAACATTAAAGATCTAGAAAACAAGACCTATGAGGGAAGATTGAAAACAATGGGTTTGTTTCATCTGAAGAAGAGAAGACTGAGTGGGGACATGATAACAGTTTTCAAATACATCAAAGATTGTTACAAGGAAGAGGGTAAAAGATTGTTCTCATTAATCTCTAAGGATAGGACAAGAAGCAATAGGCTTAAATTGCAGCAAGGGAGGTTTAGGTTGGACCATAGGAAAATGTTGCTAACTGTCAGTGTAGTTAAGCACTGGAACAAATTGTCTAGGGAGGCTGTAGAATCTCTGTCACTGGAGGTTTTTAAGAACAGGTTAGACAAACATCTGTCAGAAACTGACTAGTTATTACACAGTCCTGTCTTGAATGTGGGGGACTGGACTAGATGACCTATTGAGGTCCCTTCCAGTCCTACACTTCTATGATTTTAACGTCCAGTTTTTATTTCGTCTAGTATATATTCATAGGGCCAGGCTGTGACGTTCTTATTCTGTCCCAGATTGAGCTGTCAGTAGAAGAGATTTTGGAACAAACTGATAAATTAAACAGTAATAATTCATCAGGACCAGATGTTATTCACCCAAGAGTTCTGCAGGAATTCAAATTTAAAATTGCAGAACTACTAACTGGTATGTAACCTATCTCTTAAATCAGCCTTTGTACCAGATGACTGGAGGTTAGCTAATGGAACATCAATTTTTTAAAAAGGCTCAAGAGGCAATCCTGGCAATCATAGGCCAATAAGCCTAACTTCAGTACCAGGCAAATTGGTTGAAACTATAATGAATAGAATTATCAGATACATAGAGAACCACAGTATTTGGGGAAGAGTCCATACGGCTTTTTTAAAAGAGAAATCATACTTCACCAGTCAGTCTGTTAGAATGTTCTGAGTGTGTCAACAAGCATGTGGACAAAGGTGATCCAGTGGATATACTGTATTTTAACTTTCAGAAAGCCTTTGACAAGGGCCCTCACCAAAGACTCTTAAGCAAATTAAGCAGTCATGGGATAAGAGGGAAGGACTTCTCATACATCAGTAACTGGCTAAAAGATAGGAAACAAAGGATAGGAATAAATGGTCAATTTTCATAATGGAGAGACATAAATAATGGGTTCCCCCAAGGATCTGTATAGGGACCAGTGCTGTACAACATATTCATAAATGATCTGAAAAGAGGGGTGAAAAGTGAGGGGGCAAAGTTTGCAGATGATACAAATTATTCAAGATAGTTAAGTCCAAAGCTGACTGTGAAGAGTTACAAAGAGATCTCATTAAATCGGGCAACTGAACAATAAAATGCAGATAAAATTCACTGTTGATAAAAGCTAAGTAATGCATTTATAATCCCAACTATACATATACAATGATGGGATCTAAATTAGCTGTTAACTCTCCAGAAAGAGATCTTAGACTCATTGTGGATACTTATCTGAAAACATCTCATCACTGTTTAGTGTCAGTCAAAAAAGCTAACAAAATGTTAGGAATCATTAGGAAATCGATAGATAATAAAACAGAATTAAGTAAATTCATGAAGGATTGGTCCCTCAATGGCTATTAGCCAAGATGGACAGGACTGCAACCCTATGCTCTGGATGTCCCTAAATCTCCACCTGCTAGAAGCTGGGCCTGGACAATACGGGGGATGGATCATTCAAAATTGCCCTGCTCTGTTCATTCCCTTTGAAGCACCTAGCACTGCCACTGTTGGAAGACAGGATACTGGGCTAGATGGACCATTGGTCTGACCCAGTGTGGCCGTTCCTATGTTCTTATATTTATGTTCTTACATATATTTATTTAGATTTGTACAAAAATAGGAAACGTGACTTTATTCCCTAAGGAGTCCCAATGACTTGTGCTGTAACGTGCTGCTCATCACGAGTAAGGATGTTACAGTCAGGTCCATGTTGATTTTTTAATCTGGTATTTTCTGTTCATCTGTAACTCACGGTGTCCATTTATGAATATTTGGTTGGCCTTCTACATTTAGTCCATCTGCCCTTCTTGATCAAGAATCTCTAATTTAACATGCTGCATCTTGGCAGGTAGTGCAAGGAGAAAATCAGTTGGTGACCAGGTCGCTCTTGGTCTCACAACAACCTACTGCTATGTCTCCAGTTGGATGCAAAGATCGAGAGTTTTATTTGGCTGTCACCCCCACTCAGGAAGGGCACCCCGTGCAGCAGTCTTACTCATCAACAATAGGCAAGTCAAAATAATAGTCCCCCATCAGGGCTACCTTCCCTCAGGGGGTTCAGGCTGGCTGCAGTCTCTGGCCCTAACCAGGCCTCTCTCACAGAATGGGAGCAGGAAGTCTGCCCTCCTTCCCATCCAGTTCTCAAATAGGTTGGGCTCTTCCCTTTTGTCCCCTCCCTCCAAGCCTGACACCTATTGCAAGTGTAGCAGGGCACAGCTGACTGAGCCCCCAGCAGTTCATTAACCCTTTCCAGGCCAGGGTGGGGTTTGTAAACATCATCACCGAAGTCAATATAGTCATTGCTGACAACTGAAAGCCAGTGGCCCAAATTTTCAAAAGACCCCGCTAACACTAGGTGTCACAGTTTTTGGGTGCTCAACTTAAGACAGTTCTGGCCTACATTTCAGAGGTGAGGATCACCCCACATCTCCCACTGAAGCCAATGCAAGCTGTAAGTGTTCAAGCACCTCTGCAAATCAGACCAAAGGCGTCCCAGATTGAGCACCCAGAATACTTTTGAAGCTGTTGGCCCAATTACCTAACAGTGAACTTAACTCTACAACCCTTACTCAAGCTGAGTACCAATAACAAAAGCTGCAGAATCAGACCTGGTGTTACCCCAACTATTTGTTGCTAATGTCTGAGCAATGCTAGACCTACACCACCCCTCTCCTGGGCCAATAAGTGACAAAATGCTTTCACAACAATAGTCCATGAAGAATCATGATCTTGACCTAAAGAGATCAAGGCAAATACCTTTTTCTGAGCTGGTTATTATTGTTGAATAATTTCTTAAACAAAGAAATAAAAACTTAGCAATCTTTCAGAAAAAAAAATACTATACCTACAGCTGTTAAAACTTCTGAGTAAATCAGAGGACACACTAAAGATGCAGGCATGACATGAGCTTCATTATTAATATTCATGTGCATCTGTGGCACCTTACGTCTGAGGACCACAGACCACTTCACAAACAATAATTGAAACTCACTGCACCCCTATGAGATAGGTAACTATTATTACACCCATTTTTCAAATTAGTAGAAAGAAGCACATAAAGGCTGAGTGATTTGCTGAGGTGTGGAGGGAAGAGAAGATGGAGTTTCTATTTTTCAGGGAAACCAGTTTGCCTAAATGGCTGACAAAGCATGAGATGGAATGTGCCTTTCTAGCAGATGTTTAATCTTATAATGTGTAGCAATGACAAGATAGTTATGGGGCCTAAGCTGCCGGCAGGTATGGAATGCGGAGGAAGACCTTGCCACTTAGATAGGGGGAGTTGAAACTGCGAGACTAAGGAATTCCTAGATAAGAAGTTTTTAGTACGTATTGCCATGGAAACTGTGACATAAATAGACTTGTTTGTGTAAGACTATATAAGCTTTTAGAAATGTATGTTTAGGGTCGCCTCTAACTATAGGGATCATCTCCTTATGTAAGGAAATAAACTTTGACTTTGCTAAACTGCTGCCTGGCTTATTTGGACCATCCACTGGGCAATGGAAACGTAAGTAAGGACCCCCGAGTTTGGGTTCCATGACAAAGGGCACCGAGTCAGTGGCTTAGTCATTGTTTTAACAAGTCGACTTCATGTTGTCCCTGTGTTGCTTAACAACATTTAAAATTGTCTCTCTCTAGCTATCTTTTTTTTTTTTTTTTTAACATTCATATTCTCTAGATACCAAGTCCGGATGTGGGGTTTGAAGGCAAAACTCTTTATGAGAGCTGGTATAAAAAAAACCCATCAACAGAATATAAAGGTGTCCCCAGGTAAGTGACAAAGGATATATGCAGAAGTTACTGCAAGTTGCAAAATGGGTTTTCTTTGTATTTTTAGCCACGGGGAAAGCTGAACTCTTTAAAAGAAATAGTGGGGCAGATCCTCAGAACTGCTGTAATTGTCAGAGATCCATGGACGCATGACAGGTTACACCAGCTGTGGATCTGCTCCAATACTCAGAATTGGAGGAATTTTGTATGACAGAGTAGATTGTCAGTATAGTGGGGCTTTTAGCCACATGGTTCCTCATGGCTATCTCCCTAGGAAACCACAGCTAAAAAGGGATTACCTGCTTCTAAACCATGGTGTCAGTTACAACGTAATCCATCTGGGACTCCAGTCAGACCTAAGTGTATTTGTTCAATGGTTGGAAGTAAGAAAAGCAGCATTTTATTGTCATTTTAGCTTTGTTTCTGAGAAAGCGTAACAAATATGTGAGAAGAAACAGTGACCCTTAATGCTATCGGTTTAGCAGCCCTTGGCATCTGCATTTTATTCTGTGCATGGAGGAAGTAAAACTAGCCAGAATTTTTTGAAAATGGCGTTTTGTTCTGTGTGCTGTTTTCTTCAGTCTGGTCTCATCAAGAGTTTTTTTCAGTTTTTCTCACTTTGTCATTTCTCTGTGCCTCTCTGAAAGGCAAGACTCAAGTCCTGTAGCCCCCTATAGTCTTCTCAGTAAAGGTCTCTGAAGCTAGCGGGGTTGGGATAGAAATCTTTTCTCAAATGAGGCAGAAGCTGGAGAGAGGTGTCAATACAGTATCCCCTTATGGCCAACCACAAGGGTGAAAAAGGCGCAGGGCTGCTTTTTATAGCACTATTCCCCTTCAAACCTATAGGTATTGCCCCTCAAAACATATAATACTGATCCTGTTAAGTCATAGTGGGTGATGAGTCTGTTCCCCTAGATCTGTCAACATCTCTTATGTAGATTCCTGCCTTGTGCTCTGTTCCCTTTCGATGAGCGGCAGAGGCTGACCAAGGTTCAGCAGAGACTCCATGTCAGAGAGGATCCTAAGTGAGCAATAATAAAGAAATGAATATTGAGCCAAATTCTTCCCTTCGCTATCTCCACTGAATTCCATGCGATGAGTCTGGCCCACTGTCAACAGCAGAATTGACAGGAGATGTACGTGATGGGCGATGGACGACTCAGGAAAGATGGGGGTTTTGTTAAGGAGATGTTCGGAGGAAGCGCGTGTGTGGGTTGAGGTAGAGAGGATGAAATAGAATAGAATAATAATTGTACTTAGATATTTTACTCAAGATCTGTTCCCTTTTCTTGTCAAAAGAATAAATAAGCTGGGTTCTGGCAATGACTTTGAAGTCTTTTTTCAGCGGCTTGGCATTGCTTCAGGCAGAGCACGTTACAGCAAAAACTGGGTAAGTCTGTCATCACACCATCTCATGACTGGTCCTCGTAATCTGCTGGATATCATCAGCTGTAATTCAACTATTTAGACAGTATGCTTTTGGGGGGCTGGGACTTCTTTTTTGTTCGGTGTTTGTACAGCACCTAGCACAATGGGGTCCTGGTCCATGACTGGGGCACGTAGTTATTACTACAATCATTCATATATAGTGATGATGACTGAATTTGGCATCAACCAACCAAAACATAAAGGCATTAGTTCCAAGTAAATTACAGGATAATGACACAGAATTGCTTATGGCCAGTTGCTCTAAGAAACCTTTGCATGATGAAATGATGTTTTTACCAACATGACTGTTTTGATCCGTTCTGCGTCCACCTTGAGAGACATGGGCAGTTACAATAACATAAAAAGCCATGCAGTCTATTAAGCAAGGCCCTCCCCTATGAAGAGGAGTATTGAAAATATGAATAAAGAAGATTGCTGTGACCCAGACACACAAGCAAATGCTTTTGCAGCATAGTTGAGCTGTCCAAACTGGCATTAAAAGTAACCTCTTTTATTAATTCATTTATTTTTCAGAGAGTGGAAAAATACAGTAGCTACCCAGTTTATCACAGTGTCTATGAGACCTATGAGATTGTGGAGAAATTTTATGATCCGACTTTTAAGAATCACCTGACAGTGGCACAGGTACGAGGAGGGCTGGTATTTGAACTGGCCAACTCTGTGGTCCTTCCCTTTGACTGCAGAGATTATGCAGAGGCTTTAAGGAACTATGCTCAAGTCATCCAAAATTTGTCAAAGAATCATGAAGTGGAACTGAAGATGTACAATGTATCATTTGGTACGTACTGCCCACCACCAGGCCCCTCCTTTTGTTGTTATTCATTATTTGTGCTGTGCTAGCATGCAGGATCCCAGTCATAGAATCACATTAAGGTTGGAAGGGACCTCAGGAGGTCATCTAGTTCAACCTCCTGCTCAAAGCAGGACCAACCCAACTAAATCATTCAAGCCAGGGCTTTGTCAATGGACCAGGCCCCATCGTGCTAGGTGGTGCACAAACAGAACAAAAGAGCATCCCAGCCCCCGAGGAGCTTACAATTTAAGTAAAATAGTTATTTTATTTTATTTTAATCTTAAAAAGAGACACCAAGTTTCTAATTGCACTAACCCTGGAATATCAGTTTAAAAAAATCTTTTATAATACAGAAAGCCCAGTCACCATTGCAAAATGCAACCATACAATCAAAGCAAATGAATAAACAAACTCCTATTCTCTCCAGGTCACCACCCCTAGCCAGATTCCAAGGGAAATAAATGGGCTTTATACCATGGCCCTGGAGATGAACCATCGTGGGCTAGTCACAACAAATCAGCAGGGAATGAATTACAAAGCTGAGTTGCCAACTCTTGTGATTTTATCATGTGTCTCATGATAGCTGATGTTTCCTCAAAACTCCATTTGCTGGAGTCACGTGACAATGGGGGAAACCTCAGCTTTCATTTGAAAGAAAAAGTAAGTCTCTAGCTCTGGTGGTTGCAAAGAAAAGCTTGGAAAAGCTCCTTCTAAAGGCTCAAACACAAGAGAACAAAATGGATACAAAATTGATTGCTTTTAAAATAACAAACACAAAACCAATCTCATGACTGGTTTTAAAATCTCATGAATTTTGGGCCTGACTCAACAGTTTTGAACAGTTGGAGTTGGAAATACTGACAGGAAGAAAACACACTTCCAGTAGCCCTCTCCTGTTTAACTGAACACCAGGAAATCTTAAATCCTGTCCTGCATTGCCCCATGCGCGTCTTCAGTGGAGCCAGGATTTCACCCTGTGGACTCATGGATTGTCATTTCTGTGGGCAGGCAGTTTCCATACCCTAGTGCACTTTCATGGTTGTGGTGTTCTGAGTCACAAATATACACTCCTCAAGCTAGAATGTGGCCCATCATACCTAATGCCAAGTGAGTGCAGGTAATAGGAGCTAGAGCAATGCTTTGCACCAATTAAATTCTTGCTGAGAAAAGTGCAAGCAATACCGTCAACCTTTATAGTGCCAAAATGACATGAATGGGAATATGCTATACAGGTATAAGGCACCTTTATAGTGCTGTAACTGTGTCCACAGTAGGGCTTGTACTGGTATAGTTCTGGTATAGGTATAAACTGGTATTGGTACAAAATCTGATTGTAAACCAGGCATTATATTTTTTAAAACATTCTCCAAGTATCCCAACATTTAAAAACAAAACCATACAAATCACTTCCTGCATCTGTCTTATCCCAAACATAGCTTCACGTGAGCTCTGTCAGCTCTGAGTGCACGTGCAATCATGAGCCAGTGAGGGCATTTCTACTGTTTCACACAAGAGTGTATGAACTGTATACACATTTCATTTTGCCCTTTGTGCAGTTAGAGTTAATATGATTATGTTGGTTCACTGGCAAAAGCTAAACAGAATGCAAAGTTAAGCACTTCCTCATCCATATCTGCAGACTCTCTTTTATCTGCTGTGAAGAATTTTACAGAAGCTGCCACTGACTTTCACAGGAGACTGCAGCAAGTAGACATCAATAAGTAAGTTCTACACGTTCCTTATCCATCAAAACAAATAATTTAATTCTTCAGGACTAATGGGGCAGCCCTCACTCATGCCGTGAGCACTTATCTGAATTATCTCTTTGACAAGGGACAATGGAGTCCCTCAAAGGGTTGTATCTTTAAGGTTTGTAATAATTGGGTCATTGTGACACTGTGTCTGAGAACAATACCCCAAAAACTCCATATTCACCAATGTCATAAATTATTATATGTTCTATACAAAGTATCCCTTCTTTGGAATTATTTTAAAGTCTGCTAAACATTAATATCCTGTTGGATTGTATGTGTTACCATAGA
The DNA here is from genome assembly GCA_007922155.1 of Mesoclemmys tuberculata. Lineage (NCBI taxonomy): Eukaryota > Metazoa > Chordata > Testudines > Chelidae > Mesoclemmys > Mesoclemmys tuberculata. The sequence continues at coordinate 1,850,214 of ML675690.1, read as the reverse complement.
ACGTGAAATTATACAATATTGCTATAAATGCTACTAGAACATGTTGCAAGGTGGGAAACTGTCACAAACAGCCTTTTAGGCATGATAATGGAGTGGCCAGACTGCGTTAATGGCTGTCCCTCAGCCATTCAAGAATAGATGCCACTAACAGGAATTGAAGGCTTTGCTGCAGGAAGCATATTCACAATGGGGCTTGACTGACCAATAAGGACCACCCCATAGGTCACACGCCTGATTGTTTTAGCAAGCTGAAACAGACTAACAAAGGGGAGCGTGACATCATCACTTGACTCCACTCCCATTCAGCTGAACACCTGAAGGGTCATCTGGAAGGCAAAAAGGATTTTGAAAGGGGGGAGGGCAGTCGCAGGCAGCGAAGGTTGCCCTGTCTGTATTTAAGAAACTGCTTATGCTAACTAACAAGGGTGAGACATTGCTAATTCAAGAGCTTGTTAGTGTGTAGAACTTAGACAAAGATCTTATTTTTATTTTATTTGGTAACTACTTTTAGTCTCTTTTCACTTGCTCCTTATAATCACTTCAAATTGATTTTTCTGTAGTTAATAAACTTGTTTAATGTTTTATCTTAACCAGTGTGTTTCTGAGTGAAGTTTTTAGACAAACTGCTCAGTAACAAAAGCTGGTGCATATTCCTTCCACTCTGAGGGAAGGGCAGGCTAGATAATAATCTCTGTTGGTCAGTATTTTTGACCAGGGTAGATGGGGTAGTCCCATGGTCCTGAACTGAGGGGTCAGCTGGAGTTTCTCTATTGTTGGCTCATGAGTGGCCGGAAAGCGCTCATTGAACTAAGTTGGGTGTGGTCCCTGCCTCTGGAGGGCTGTGTAACTGCAGTACCTGTCAGAGATTTGTGGCTTTTCACTGCATCAGTGTGGGATGAAGCCCAAGCTGGTCAGATAGAAGCCCCAGAGGTATCCCAGCTACCAGGCAGTACCCCAGAGGTTCTGCATATTGTCATAGTCATCATCAAAGCAACAAATGTTAATCCAGTTTTCCATTATACAAGTGCCAAATTCTCATTTACACTAATGTCCCTTTCTGCCACTCTTGCTCTCAATTTGAGTCACAGCCAGAGTGGTGATGAGAAGTAGATCCAGAATAGATAGCTTTTGTTTTTTAATAATGACCATTTTGAATTTAAATAAATTGACAGCATTTGACTTATTAGAGGAATTTGTGTGGTGCTCATCTCCTTAGTATCTGGACTGCTCACAGTACTAACGATGCAACATGTTAATTCTAAAAGGCTGCTGATTGCAGCATGCTGATGTACGCCAGCTGAGGATTTGGTCCTAAAATTAAAGCTGTGTGTGCAGTTAGCCAGCTGTTTGTTTTACTTCCCGTTTGCATCCACAATTTGTATATGCATCCCAAAATTTTGCTGCTTTCTTATTTCTCACCTTTCTACTTATTTTGATTTTTACAGCATTTCTCTCAAATTCTAGGAATATGAATTTCTGTTTATCAGTTATATGGCTTACATTTTAAGATTTACCATTTGTAAACTGCTGGCTTGTTTTTGTTTACCTCGTTGGGGTTTGGGGTTTTTTTCTGAACCACTGAAATATATCAATAGAAACAAATGGAGTCTAACTAAACTTAGTCTCAGCATTTTTTTAAAAAAGGAAACACTAGTCTAACTATTAACCTTAATCATTCTGTATGGCAAATAGTTTGCTATGTGTTGTTGAATATTGCAACACAATATCAAATGGAATATCTCAGTTCAAGAGTGATTACATTAACAGAATTTGAATTGAACTTAAGCAGGGACCAAATTCTGCTTTTGTTTATATTGGTGTAAATTTGGAGCTGACTACAGCAGTATTGATGCAGCTGAGATTCTGCTCTGATTTCACTGGAAAGCCAAGCAGTATGTCATATTGTACACTGATTTCCAGTACCATTGATAAATGCAATATTTGTTAAGCATCAGTAGTGTGCTTGGTGCTCTACAAAACACACAGGTGCACATGGTCTCTAGTCCAAGGAACTTATATTATAAACAAACACACAGAACAATTCAATCAACACAAATCACAGAAGAACCCAAAAATTATTCTAACGTCATAAAGTTGTTGTTTTTTTTTAAATTGAGAGGGTTTTTTAATGTAAAAATAGGTGCATTTTTACTGAAATTGCTTGACTTTGACAGGCTTCATGGAAGAAATGAGTATTAAAAAAGAATTGTAAAAAAAGTTGTCTTGAACATGATAGTGGGGAGAGAGTTTCAGGCATAAGTGGCAGCTTGGGAGAAAGAGTTTAATAATCCATTATAATACATTCCTTAGTATCTAGGAACAGCTTCACTGCCCCTCCAAATTATGTACCAAATCCTCAGTGATGGTAAATTAACATAGGTCCGTTGGCTTAACTGTGATTGGCACGTGGGTGTTAACCCTCATTAAATTCTACAAGCTGTGTTTAGGTATGTATTGTAAGCCTGCAGCTGTGAAAGTTTTAGCACAGCTCAGGATGTGCATTTACAAAATGCTCTTGCGCTAAGACAGTCCTCTGCTGCTTTCTTTTCAGCCCAATCACTGTAAGATCGTTGAATGATCAGCTCATGTTTTTAGAAAGGGCTTTTATTGATCCTCTTGGTTTACCTGGCAGGCCATTCTACAGGTAGGAAAACATTCTCTTCAACTAACTTTGTTTTTTGCCTAAGAACTCTGAGAAATGTCAACCATTTATGATCTACAGGTATCTGAAGAGCATGAACAAGAATAGAGAGGTATTATTTAGCATGGGAAAAGGAGCATAAATAAGAATAATACGATATGAAAAAGAAAAGGGAACATTTAGTCTGAATATTAGGGTAAAATTCAGTGAGACTGTATAAGGGCCTGATCCAAAGGCCGTTAAAGTAAACGGGAGTATTTTCACTGAATTCAGTGGGCTTTCGATCAAGTCCTGAGCATTTGATCCTGTTCCATTAAAATCCAATCCAAAACTTCAGCAGTGTAGAATCAAGCCCTAACATACTGGTAAAAAAAATGGAGGCTGACCTACTTGAAAGAGGTAATGTTAGACTGGTCATAGTGGCAGGAAATATAGTGAAAGAGAGCAGCTCTACGGTAGTAGGAAAATAGATTTGCTGGTCTCTAACATTTTAACAGAACTGTATGAATCTTGTCCTGTGGGCAGACCAGTTGAACCTTCTATATCCTTCTCTCATTCCAACATAATGCAGAACATTCACCTTTCCTGAAAAAAGGAGTCTAGCAAGAGAAAAAAGTTAAAAGAATAAGGATTGTAAATCTTAATGTCTAACAGCTCCTGAATAAATATCTGTCAAGGCCAGTTTACTGATGCTTTAAGTGAGCCTTCCTAACTCAAAGCACTCCTTGGCTGTCAGAAACAGTTAGTTTGGTTTTCCCCTTTAATCAAAAAAATTGCAGAAGAAAAAAGCATTTATAATCAGTGCATCCACTCCTTTGGGATACTGGCATTCACATAGACTAATTTAGTGTGTTCATAGATGTACTTAGACGATATCTAGGGAGGAAATGGGAACGTTAGCTTTTTGTTTTCTTGCTTTATACAATGTAGACATCATTGCTACAAGAATCCTATTTATTTGCATCTCCAAGACCAAGGATTTGCTTTGACAGTTGATATACTGATTGGATGAGGATTTATTCAGAAAATAAATATTTGTTCTATTTCCTCTTTCCCTACAGACACATTATTTTTGCTCCGAGCAGCCACAACAAGTATGCTGGAGAGTCATTCCCAGGGATCTACGATGCCATGTTTGATATTGAAAACAAAGCAGATCAGCGCAGAGCCTGGGACGAAGTAAAGAGACAGATCTCCATTGCAGCCTTCACCGTGCAGGCTGCCGCAGGGACTCTGAAGGACATAGCATAAACATGTTAGCAACATGCTCATCAATGAAAGACTGGAGTTGATAGCTGTGGAGCCCTCAAAAACAGAGCATTTGCAGACATGAATAGGATTATTTTAAAAACCTTATTCTTTGCAAACAGTACAATCCGGTCAGTCTCCCTCACTCACCTCCACTACATATAACAATATTAATAAGGTCTGATTCCTCTGAAACGCTATTAGGAGAGAATGGAGTTGAGATCATTGTTGAAGGGTGATACTAAATAAAAAGGAATTCATTTAAAATAGCCATCTCATGTTTAAAAACTGTGCCCCCCCAAAATAAAACCTGATTTCCTCTCCACTTAACATGTTAAAATGAAGAAATCACAAATATTTTAGTGTCACAGTTGTACAGTATAATTAATCTAATCTATTGCTTGATTGGGTTTTATGCTTATCTTGTACTTTTATCAGTAAAACAGAACAGTTTCCCTTATTTCCAACACTTTCTAACATATTAGTTAACTTTCTAGTATTTTCTATAGGGTTCCATAAATATGCTGTTTGTGATACCTCTTCAGCTCCCCCACTGCACAAGGATTCACACAATGAGATAGGAATATCTCCTTAAAACGGTGTTTCCGACTGTATGAGGAAAAGGTAGTGACCATGGAGAATTCTGGGCTTACAGCTCAGGTGCCTCATTTATGTCACCTTTCTCTTAACATCTTGAAGCCACTTAAAAACAAGATTAAACACGAACCTCCCACTCACTATTAATACAAAGGAGGATGGGAGCAATAAAATGTCAGCCATGAAATGGCCTAGCAAAAAATAGGCTTTCAGTCTGAGCAAAAGCGCAAAAGGTATTCCTCACTTAATGTATTTGTCTGTCTGTTTTCAGGGTGTTTCTAATGTGCAAGCAATTAGAAGCAAAGGAGACACTGAGGACTTTGAAAGGGCCAAACTATTACTGCCTTCCTTAGACCCTCCTTTCAAATTTTGCTATAAGTTCAGCACACCTGCCAGCTGTAAAATTTGAAGAGAAAGAAAAATGTGATTGGAAAGACCGAGTACAAATTGAAACGTATGAGTCTGGCATGCAGGTTACTCATATGCTTAGCAACAGCTGCTCCAGTGAGCACACAAACCAACTCAAATCAAAGAAAGAAAAGACTTTCAAGGATAGGTCACCTCACCCATCCCCTGCCTCTCGGATTTCTCCCTATGATGTAATTCCTTGTGCTTTAACCTGCCAATTTTAAATGACCCAAGACATGAGGCTTCCAGCAATTCTCTTGGATATTCCCCCCACACCAAATTTCTTGTTGCACCAGAAACTACTCCTTTCCCTCCCTCATGTTTGCACCCTTCAGTTACATGTTATCATCCTATAGTCATCATTTGGCCCAGCTGTGCATATTTAGCTTTTAGTCTTTCTTCATAAATCAGTCCCCCAGATAGTACAGCTAAAAAACACCCATGGAAATGGCCTGCCAGATTACATCATCCAGTGGGTTTTCAGATTTTTCTACATCTGATTTTTCTCTAAAGTTGTGATTTATTTGAGCATTCTTGGTCTCTGTTCTGGGTCCCTCCCTCTCCCCAACCCTGTACAATGCTCTCAGCAAGCTAGCAATGGAGAATGACACTTATTCTGATGTTCTTGAACAAAATTGTTTTTTAAAGTAAAGGGTCAGATTATGGCCAGTCCCGCAAAAATTACCAGGGGAAGATGTGGGAGAATATACAAACAGCTGCCTCCTCTTTAAACTGCTTCTTGCTTTCTTCACTGTACAGAGTCCAGACAACCACAGCACAGTCCTTGCTTTCCTTAAGTGACAGCTCCAGGCTAGTGTGGATAGTGGCATTACCGGACACAAAACAGCATAGCAATAGCTCCATTTCCCTTCACACCCAGTTTGAGGGAGCTAGTTTGTGCTTAGCTACCTTCATCATCCTTTGTTTGGAAGCTCCTTTACACATGCTGTTGCATGATGGTGGTCATGTGTGAGGCTTAGGAACAAACAGGAAAATGGCAGCGTAGTGGTGAGTGCATGGATAACTTTCTACAGTACACCTCCTTTTCCAACATTACCGTCTAAATAGAAAGAACAAGGATGACATTTGGCATTTATAAACAAAGAGAAGGCAAGGCATAATGTTTGACTTTTACCAGTTAATGGAGATATCTAGTTACAGCAGACCAAGCAAAGGATGTTAATAATTAGCAAACACCAAAACATGTCTGTTAATATTTGTGAGTTTCTTTACATCACTGGTAACATTTACGGTCCCTTGATTATAAAAGCTGAAAGTCAAACAAACGAGATTTATTACCCAGGTGGGGATCTTGCTGAAATGGATTGTCCCTGGTATTTACTAAGGGGAAATGGATTACTGAAAATGGATCTGTGTAGACACATGAATGCAACCACCAGGATCCATTTGCAAAATGTAGCCCTAAGGGAGAAAGTCATTCTGGTACAGGAGTCCAGTGCAATGTACTAATTACCTTTCCTTAAACAGTGTAAAGGCCTTTTGCTGGGCTTTTGCACTAAGGTGAATTTCATTCTAAGATATTGTCAAGCTTTATTTACCAGAGTAATAATTTTGGTTGTCAAAGTGCAGCTGTTCATCTCAGATTGATTAACAAAGATGGGACAGCTGAGTTAAATCATGAATTACACCAATTTCTTAATAATTAACAATGTTGCAAAATTCTAAATATAAAAGTTGCTTGTGTCCTGGATCCATAAAGGAACATCAGTTTTGTTACGTTGCGCTTCTCAAAATCCCTAAGGAGAACTCACCAAGCTTGTTAATCAAGGCATTGATTTCCACAGTTACCAGCAGATTATTTTAATTGCAGTTAGAGTGTTTAAAAGCACCTACCAAAAGGGGGAAGGAAGCCAAATATAGATTTAATCAGTTATGGGAAAAACTTACCTAACATGGTTCAAAGCTTCCTTTGTTTTGAGCAATTGTATTAAAGAATGTTTTGGTGAATTAGAAAAGCAACCGTGTTTACTGAAGGGATTAATTTATATCATATGATCAAGAGATGGGATGCTGTCAAGTGTTACAAAGAACTCCTGACTCCCCCAGAGGCTATCCAACATGTACATAGGTTGTCTTAAAGGAGACAGGGATCACAATTAATTGTACATGAGATCAATAAAATGAGTCAGGCTTCCAACATAGAGCAGAAGAGAAACCCTTTCTGCTTCTGTGAGTGGAGCAGCGTATTTGTAGGGGAAAAAATAAGAGGGAGAGAAATGAGGGGAAAGAATGAGAAAAAGAGAGGCTGACAGGAGGAGTGTGATAGGGAGGGACAGGAGAACAAGGGAGCACTTTTTCCCCAGTTTAGGAGCAGCTATATGGATAAGAGAAGGGAAAGCTAGCTCTATTCCCTCTCCCCTTGGAAAAAAATTCAGCAGCTCCAACTGCTCTGTCCCATCCTGTTAAAGAAACAATAATATTTGGTTCTCCCTCCTCCCCTCCAGAGAAATAACCATTAGCCTCTCCAGCCCCTCTCACCAAGATACAATTTCTATTTGCCCCTGGGAGAATGGATTTTCCTGAGCCCTGTACCTAGTGATTCTGTTGTTTCCTTGTAAGTGTGATAACTTGATTCAGTGCTGTCGTTTCAACGCAAGCTTCCGTAGTGGCTTTCATAAATAATTGTATTCTATATAAATGAAGGAGTTCTAGCATGATTCACTGGGAAGAACAAAGATATGTGCTTGGTCTGTGACTCTCCTTACACAGACCTCCCTCCCACCCTTTACTGAAGACAGGACAACATTTTAATATATTATGCTAATAAATAAATGGCCGCAGTGCATGTGGCCTTCTAGTGGCTGGTCCACTAGAGAAGAGTGTACTATAGTTGTCAGCTAGAGGAACTAAGGGTATAGCTGAAGTGGTACTGCTACTTTTATGCTTGGAGGTCTGAGGTTTAGTCCCCACCGTTGACTCCTAGTACTGGTTGTGACACTGAACAGACCCATACCTAGCAATAAAATCATACCATGCCTTCTAACTGTTGCTACTCTCAGTCTCACCCTCCTCTTCCACACCCCAGTTCATCATCACATACAGTATTATGTTTAACTCCCAATGCAAATTCCTGAGAGCAGAAACCTGTCAGTTTGTTCTCTGTTAAATGCCACACAGGCACCTGTGGTGCTACATAAATGCTAATAATACACTGCCTGTTCCCAGCAATCATTTCTGTAGGTGGAATTCCATCTGGCATCTCAAAAGAGCTATTGGCGTGGAAGGTTTCTCCGTTGAGAATTCTGGGGTGAGTTCTGCAGGCTGTCATCAAGTGGTTAAAAATAACAATCACAAACCTGGACATGCTTCTCACTTGTCCAAGAAACCAGGCACAATCTGCCTAAGACAGGCTGAAGCCATAGATGTGAGCGAGACCAGAATCCCCAAGTGATATCATTGTATTGTAATCATTGTGTGTTCTGAAAAGCCACTGCTGAGTCCCTGGGAAGTGATCTAAACATTAACCAGATCTTCCAGCTGTTTTTGAATGTCTTCAGCTCAGCTGCCTGTGTTTGAGGAAGGAGCGATATTTTGGAGCACAGCCATTTCTTTTAGTGTTCCTTGCTGGACTCACCACTTCTGTGTGGTGGTGACAGGAGAACAGAGGTCTCCTGGAAGCTTTCACACCTTCAACCTTAACCTAGGACCTGATCTTATAACAGGATCCATGTGGACAGGTCTTTGTGCCTTTTGGCTTCAGTGAGGCTCTGCACGGATGTAGGAGTCCACCTTCAGGATCAGGGCCCTCGTATGGTTTAAAAGAAAAATGTGCAATTGGCTAGCAACTTCTTCACTCATCTCAAGAAAAGTGTCTGAATCCCTGGGCCTGTCTCACAGAGTGTTGTATTTAGGAGTACAAAGCCATGGGAAGACATCCATGGGAGATTTGGCTAAGTAAAAACAGCAAGATTTGGCCATAAGAGTCTTTGGAATGGACCATTTACACTATAGAAAGTTGCTGATTATGGGCAACAATTTTGGTTTCACAGGCAGGTGAATTTTGCAAATATTCCCAGAGCTGGAGGGAATCAGTTATATTTAGAGCAGGACCAACTATTCATCACCCAGCTTGTTATCAACCTGATGATAAGTAACCATAAAGAATCAGTCCTTCAAGCTTTTCCAAAACGTACTCTGCCTCCTTTTTCCCCTTCTAACATACACTTCATCAGCCTCATCTACTGCAGCCCATTCTACTGCAGCACATGGCCACAGTTTTCAATGAATGCAGAAACAGTCACTTTTCAGTAAAAGCAGGGGAGAGAAGTTACCGAAATGGATCTTCACGACTATGAGACCCTTCCCTCACTCGGGGTACTTTTTAAATAGATGTTTTCTGGCTGCTGTTTCCTGGTGGGCAGGTGTAAAAGAAAGACACGGGTGTCTTATTTTAAACGCTGTTACAGGGCTTAGACCTTGCCCCCAGCCTCTTGAAAGGAACCGGGGCAGAGGTCTAGGCAGCCCAGGTTGCCTCCCTGGTGTTGCCACTGCTCGTCTGACCCCGGGCATCGTTTAATCTCGCCGTGCCTCAGTTTCCCCGTCTGTAAAGTGGGGGGAATAAAAAGGCGCCGCTGAGCAAACCCAAGAACTTCCCCCTCGTGCCTCCTTTGCGAGGCCCCCGAACAAGGAGGGACGCGCGCCGCTCGCTCCCTGCCAAAGGGGACGAGCCAGCGGCCCCGGCGTGACACGCGGGCTCCTGCTGGCCGCAGGCCGGCGGGGCGCGGGACGGGCTGGAGCCATGGGCGGCCGGCGGGGCGCGCTGCGCTCGGCGCTGGGCTGCGCCCTGCTGCTGGCCCCCTTCCTGCTGGGCGTCCTGGCGGGTGAGTGGGGCCCGCAGGGGAAGGGCCGGGCCGCCGCCCCGGAGCGGCAGCCGCCTGCCGCGGGACGAGGGGACGGAGCCGGGGGGG